>OX104127.1:120039472-120166972 GCA_944470555.2 Heterobilharzia americana | reverse complement strand
AGTTTGGTTAATTAAATTTTTAAACTGTAAGCGTGTATGAAGTTTGTTGATATATTGGTGTAGTGTATAGGATTAGAATGACGGCGTTTTTTGTTTTCTGTGAATTTCACGATATTTTTTCATAAAGTTTTCCTCCCATAGACACAATCACATCGTCTGAATTAACTTTATAACACAACGGCTATCCATTTTCGAATGTCATTCAGCGTTGACAACAGAAGTTAGAAAACAGTCAACAGTTAAACAAACAAAAATTGATCGGACAAATCAATAGGTTAGTACAATAGTGATAGACAAAGAATGTTCCCTAAAAGTGAAACAATGAAATTCCACGTTTGGCAAATCTCTTCCCCAACTTACCATGAGTTAACATTCAAAGTCTCTGAAAGCAATAATCAAGCAGTCATATGATATTTGACAGTGTTTCACTTCATCGGGAAGTTGGCAAACACAATGTCACCAAATCTGACGGTAAAAACATCCATAACAAATTGTCAAAGCCTCGAAAAGACCAAACCATCATCATCATAGTACTTTTGCTTGTATTATACCGTCGTTGACTGGACCGAACTGATCGGTCTCTATTGGCTTATGGGCTCCTGTGAGGATGCCTCTATATTACCTGTGTTCTAATTATAGTAGTGGTGGATAGTGGCTAACAGTGGAATTCAGGATGCATATTTCTTCCTGTTTGGGACTCGTCAGCTGGATGCGACTGCCTCTCAGTTAGTGATGTTATTCCCATCGGGATTCTGACTCGGGAGCGATCGCTTCAAACGCCAGAGCGTTACCCACTACACCACTGAGTCATAATACCCACTATCCATCTTTACTATCATCATCATCATCATCATTATCATCATAGTTTGCTTTTTTGATAATTTACTTGAATTACTGTAAAGTTTAGAGTAATCTTTTGTTACAAAGAGACGTGAATCTCAGTTAGAAATGCCATTTCATTGTCATATCTAACTTGGAATATCACCTTGCTCCAATATCCTTATGAATATAGAAAGAGAATTGTACTAAATGGGACTCAAAGTCCATTCAAAATTTATTGTCAGCAATCAGTCACTAAGCCTCTTTCCTAACTACTAATTAGGAACACAGTTTCTAACCCCAAGTTGTAAATAAATATAAGACTAAAACTAGGACAATGTAGTGGAATGGTATTCGATTTTACTTGATTTACTAAATGTATTACAAAGTAGAGGAACACTATTATTTACTAAATTTCTTATCGGACACAATTTATTGTCCATAGTCATATCAAGATAAATCCAAAACTTTGAGACACAGTTTAGATCGTCCTTATTTCCTCACCTTCTTTGGGACATATAGGTAGTAGGATTGTCCATATCCATCCGGAACACGAACTGAGTGATTCCTGTTGAACCCATTAGATGTTGATTCGATAAACAAAAATCCAGTCATCAGTCTCTCCCTACACCCCCATATGTTAGTTTTAAGGATTTTCAATCTGTTCCGTCTATTGTGTTTGTGTGTAATTGATCAAGCTTTATTCTAGATTCCTTATCTCACTAGCATCTATCACTTTTGACCCAGCTAAGATTCTGTGCTTATTTCTAAGTGAGTTTGTAGGTTTAAATGCTACTCTAATCCCAACCAGACTTCTTCAGAATCCTACGTGGTGTTTCTCAGATGCTTTCTTTGTATGATAATACTGTAGAGGCTTCCAATTCTGTCTTCACAGTATTGCTGCTATTATTATTATTATTATTACTATTATTATTATTGCCAACTTTATCCCCGCCAGTATTCGGATTTTTCCTACGACTACTACGGGATTTATTGATTAATTCAGGAAGGTAATTGCCGATAAGTAAGGTATCTTTATTGCGTCTGATTTTTTGACCAAGAAACTTATTAGTAAGATCGAAGATCTAGGATGAGAGATAGTGATAATCCTTAAAACTAACGTCGCAAGGTGAAGGGAGAGATTCGCAACTGAATCCCTCTTTTTATCGAATCATCACCAAATATGTGTAACAGGAATGAATTAACACAGGTTCCAGATATATGCAGAATCCTACTAGCTATATGTCACAAAGCAGGCGAAAGAATTCGAACTATATAAAGGATGTCTCAAAGTTTTGGAGTTATTCTGATATGGTTAAGGACAATAAATTGTGTCAGAAGCGTAATCCAGTAAATAATAGTCTTCCTGCACTGTATGGTACATCTAATAAATCAACTAAAATGGATAGTTTTCTTTAAAAATCACAGTGACAAGTGCTGATAACAATATTAACCTAACTAGTTTTCTATCCATAACTTGTAGCTATTTGTTGTTGTGAAATATCGAGCTGTTAATCAAACCCTGTAGAGGATCAAACTACTCAAAGGAAGTCCGATCAAGGCATCTGGGTTTAGATGAGGGACTAGCCATTCACAAGGAAAGTCGTTATCAGGAAAATCATCTAGAATTCTTTCCTAACTGAATTCTATCAGTCGCCTGTAAACCGAAAAGTTGGTGGTTCGTGCACGACCGGGGGTGCCATACCTCGCCTGGATAACTAGTTCACTAGTTACTAGCCGCTCCTAAGCCCGGGTAAAGAGGGAAGGTTGGGCATACGGCTAGCGACCCTACCCAGGAAAACTAATCCAATAGCTAAACAAACTTCGAAGCACAAAGAAACGATTAAAAATAAAAACAAACTTATTCCTCACTGGAATCCGAGAGGCGAAATGACCCCAGTTGGTGAAAGCCTTCGGGAAGCCAGTCGGTCGAGGTGTCACTTCTCGATGAAAGCGAAAGTAAGGATGGGGACATGGAATGTCTACACCATGTATGGACCCACCAAGGCTGCACAGATTACAAAACAAATGAGGAGGTATGGCATGGAAGTGCTTTGAATCTGCGAAACCAGATGGAATGGGAGTGGACTCTCTAAACTCTTAACTGAAGAATCAATAATCTACTCCGACATTGCCACCCAGACGACAAGCACGAGCACACTCAAGGAGTGGCTAACATTATGTCCCCAAGAGCATCGAAGGCTCTCATGCGTTGGAAACCAGTCTCCTCCAGTATCAGGATCATGACAGCGAGATTCAACTCAAAAGGAAGGAAAGTCACCATCATTCAATGCTACGCACCCACAAATAATGAACATCAAAAGAAGAAGGAGGAATTCTACAGACAATTACAATCAGTACTACACAAAACTCAACCACAGTTGGCGACATCAAAATTCATTCTAATGGGTGAGGTGACATGAATGACAAACTCGGAGCAGACAACAAAGGAAGAGAACTAACCATGGGTCAAGAAGCACTTGATGACACGAAGAATGAGAATGCAGAACTGTTTGCAGATTTCTGCGCGTTCAACGATTTGGTGATTGGAGGCGATGCAGTGTGTACAAACACAAGGATATTGACAATGCAGTGACATGAATTTGATTTCATCAGACACCAGGACACACTACACTGAAAGTCAGATCGACTTCATCTCAACGTGAAGAAAGTGGAGAAATGCCACCAGCAGTCATAGAACTACAAGTGAACACAGGCCATCCAGCAAAAGCAGGAATCCTGAATGCCATAAATTCGCTGAAATCTGAGAAAGCAATAGGACCACATAAAATCCGGCCAAAATCACTGAGAACAGACACAGAAACAACAGCGGACATGCTCAAACCACTACTGCAGAAGGTTAAGAACGAAGGAAAGTTACCAGCAGATTGGAAGAAGGGCTACCTTTCAAACTCCCGAAGAAGGGAGACCTAAGCCTTTGCAAGAACTGGCACGGAATCATGAACCTGTCCACTCCAATCAAAATGTTATGCCGCATAATCCTGGAGTGACTAAAAGATGTACTGTATTCAAAATTGCGGCAGGAACAGGGTGGCTGGATTCAGGAAAAACAAATCATATGCAGATCAAATTGCAGCGCTACGCTACGCATCATCTACCTTACCTTAAATTCATCCACTTTGAAAAGGCCTTCGACAGCGTCGACCGACAAGTAAGTTGGCAGTTGCTTCAACACTACAGAGTGCCACAAATCTTTATCAATTTCATTCAACAGATATCTGCTAAATGAAGACGCCACATGCCATGTGATCCACAATGGAAAGCTTAGTGACGCCATTGAAGTTTGGACAGGAGTAAGACAAGGCTGTCCACTGTCACCTATCATATTCCTGATTTTGGTAGACTGGATCACTCAGCAAACAGTGAGAATCGATAACATGGACATACGCTGGTTGAACCGATGAGAAGATCCTAAAAGATTTGGATTTCGCCGCCGGTGATGATTTATGTCTAATGTCTTGTCACACAAACTTGAAGATTTGTAGGTGAAAACTAACAACTTGACAAGAGGCAGCGAAAACGGGGCTTCAAGTGAATGTAGATAAGAAGGAGGTGATGAAGATACCCAAACAAAAACAGCATCAACAACAAGAACCAATCACCTTGAACGGCAGGAACCTAAAAAAAGTAGTCTCTCACCTACTTAGGCAAAGCAGCATCGTCTCAACCACAGGCGGCACAAACGAGGATATCAAAACCAGGATCGGTAAAGCAAGACAGGCCTTCCTGCATTAATCTGAAATCAGTGTGGAGATCTACTACACTGCACTGCAATGCAATGCACTGAACTGCATTGAACTGCAATGCAATGCAATCCAATGCAATACACTCAGCATAAAGCATGAACAACATCCAGATTTTCAACACTAATATCAGTCAGGTAAGTCAGTGCATCTATGTGATGGTTGAGAGACTTGGTGGCACCTCACGAAAAGCATTTCAAACAAACAACAGACATACGTCATCAACAGATGCCATCTACGCTCACTCAATACTGACTGACACTGAAGATCAGATAGATGGTCAGAATAATAAGAATAAGCAAGAAGGAACTCACTGTGGCTGGCTATCTGGCTGGCTGGGAACGAACCAACCAACCAAGAATCTATCACCCAACAAATGTGCAGAAGAATGAAGTGGAGATGGAGTGGGTATACACTGAGGAAGAAGACAGTTTGGGGACATCACTTTCCAGGGCAGGCCAGGCCAGGCCAGGCCATGTCATGCTCTCGAGTGGAAGGCGAATGGGAAATGACGGATTGTGCGTCCGAGGTGAGGATGACATGTATGAGATTATGTGATGAAGAAGTGAAAGGATGTGGGCAGTGGTGGAGCGAGTTTGGAAAGATTGCATAGAGTGTAGAGTGAAATGGAGACGTGCTCCTGAATTTCTATGTTCCACTCGGAACCCAGAAGACAAATAAGAATAATGAAATTGATGGAAAAGTTAACCTTAGATGGAATCCCGGTAACGTATTTCTCAGAGGTTATTGTAATATATTTTGTCCAGAATTTCGGCCAGACGGTCCATTTTAAACTAAAATGTTGGAAAAATGTCTTCTCTTGAATTAAGTCCTTTTGAGACAATTGACAGGAAGTCCTTGACCTAGCTTGGTGCAACGCTGCAAAATGGTTGATAGAATTCGATCAGTACCCAGAACTAGACAACGTGAAATCGGTTGCTGCACAGGGATTAACCAATGTATTGGATTCAGTCTTACAGGAGGTCAATCGCTGCTCGAATAACTCAGTGGTAACATCGCTGAGCATAACAATAGGTGACGCCGCTTCGAATCTTCGAGGAGACATCAGTTTCCTCGAGGTTTCAGATACACCTTGCCAACAAGCACAAGACTACAGGACGTCTTGCCAACTGACTCCAACCAACCAACACCTATCAACGTGTACCGCAGTGGTGAACCTCCTGGATTGGTGATTGCATTGCAAAACGATAGACAGAATTCGGTCAGCCTTGAGGACTAGGTAACATGAGATTGGTTGCTATTCAGTGATCAATCAGTGTGAAGTTTCTTCTTTTTACTATCGAAGGTACAAAATCGCTTCATTCTTCTTACATTTATCATAATAAAATTCTCATATCCAGGTGAGAAATCACTGGTCTCAAGATACACAAAGAAACCCCAGGCATCACTGTCATATGGATAATACTTTCATTTGATTTGCTCATGGAAAGTGGAGGTGAGTTCAAATTAAAATCGAGATACATCACTCATCACACACTCCTGTCTTCATGTCAGAAGTATCACTGAGTTTTCCATTGTGAATCACTTGGCTCGCGTGTAACCTCATCATACGACATATATCTGTTGAATGATGTTGATGAAATTTTGTGGCTGTAAATCCGTAGTTTTTAAGCAGTTGCAGAATTACTTCTCGGTCGACGCTTCCTAGGCATTTTCAAAATCTATGAAGTTGAGGTAATTATTTGACTGCCATTCGATGTTCTGTTCTATGATGAAGGGTGTCGCTGCAATTTGATCCTCACCTCATTTGTTTTTCCTGATCAGGAGTAAAAGATTTCGTCGATTAGTTTAATTTCTTGGCATGTCCAACCGTGAGTTTCTTTCAGTAGACCAGTGTGTTATACATGATACTCCTTAGACTGTTAGGTTTCATGACTTCTATAATCGAAATTTCAGCGCTTATCCGCTACATTTCCTAGACTCACTGTTTACTAACTCTGCTGCTTTCAATGCAGTGACCAGTTTCTGAATCTTCCTGTCAAGATCATATGGTGTAATCTCTGACAAAATAGTGTCATCACTGCCGAAACATACGATTGAACAATGTGAGTAGTTAACCATCATTCAGACTGATCTTTAGATTTCAGTAACCAGATGGGAATGATCTGAACAAGATAAACTGCTGCTAATCAGTTCCCCAAACCAAAGTGACAGAGATCTGCTGTTCAAATCAGTCAGATGTGATCAATAAAGTCTGCAAATCAAGCTGAATGGTTTGTAGCTACTTAAGTTGTTCAGCAGTCTGTAAATATCCTGTCAGTGCCACACAGACTGTAACCCTGCCACTGATACAATCATCCTACCTCAAATTAATCAAATTACAATTGAAGAAAATTAGTCACTGAATAAATCTGATGATATGAAGAAACAACATCTATTCTAGTAACGTAGTCAACATTCAGGGTTCTAATTTGCTTAATCAATACTAAATTAGAATGAGCAGCATATGGGAGAAAAAGGATACTTAACTAAGATAAACACATGCATACATATACTCTATATGCATACTGATAGAAATGAATATAATAATTTTTGTTTCCTTCTCCTCCTATTTTATTGTAGAAGAGATAAGCATAAAAGCATAACTGTGGCATAGGGTATATATGCATTATCTAGGCCAGGGACTGATAACATTGTTATCGAAATGAGTTACTGTAAAAAAAAAACTATAAACGATATGTAAATTATAAATCAGTGTCAATAAACTTACAAAATAACACTGAATAATCAATAAATTAGCTGATAGGGCATAAAACTGCAATACGCGGCTACTGTAACAATGTTAGTTGATTTATCATGAAATCGTTAAAAGATAAAATGTGTGTGTGTGTGTGTGATACTAGAAAATATCAGGTGTCGGATAGATGAAATCAAGACATTGACATATTATTAGCATTATTATTATCATATGTACTTTGGGTTCCGAGTGGAACATAGAAATTCAGGAGCACGTCTCCATTTCACTCTACACTCTATGCAATCTCTCCAAACTCGCTCCACCACTGCCCACATCCTTTCATTTCTTCATCACACAATCTCATACATGTCATCCTCACCTCGGAAGCACAATCCGTCATTTCCCATTCGCCTTCCACTCGAGAGCATGACATGACATGACATGGCCTGGCCTGGCCTGCCCTGGAAAGTGATGTCCCCAAACTGTCTTCTTCCTCAGTGTATACCCACTCCATCTCCACTTCATTCTTCTGCACATTTGTTGGGTGATAGATTCTTGGTTGGTTGGTTGGTTCGTTCCCAGCCAGCCAGATAGCCAGCCACAGTGAGTTCCTTCTTGCTTATTCTTATTATTCTGACCATCTATCTGATCTTCAGTGTCAGTCAGTATCGAGTGAGCGTAGGTGGCATCTGTTGATGACGTATGTCTGTTGTTTGTTTGAAATGCTTTTCGTGAGGTGCCACCAAGTCTCTCAACCATCACATAGATGCACTGACTTACTTGACTGATATTAGTGTTGAAAATCTGGATGTTGTTCACGCTTTATACTGAGTGCAGTGCAGTGTAGTATATCTCCACACTGATTTCAGATCAATGCAGGAAGGCCTGTCTTGCTGTCTTTCCTATCCTGACTGCTTTGATATCCTCATGTGTGCCAGTGACATGTGTAGTTGAGACGATGCTGCCTTGCCTAGGTAGAGAGGTAGGTGAAAGAGACAACTCTATTTACATTTCTCGCTTTCATGCTGATTGATGCTTCTTCCCGTTGTTGTTGTTTTAGTTGTTGTTGGTTGGTTGGTTGGTTGGTTGGTTGGTTGGTTGGTTGGTTGGTTGGTTGGGTATTTCCATCACCTCCATCTTCTCCACGTTCACCAGAAGGAAGTCCCGTCTCCCTTCGCTGTCTGTCCTACCTCTCCTGCCAACTTGTTAGTTTTCGAGGTGTGTAAATCTTTGAGTTTGTGTGACAAGACATTAGACATAAATCATCATCACCATCATCATGATCATCGTTGGTGGCGAAATCCAAATCTCTTGGTGTCTTCTCATCGGTTCAACCAGTGTATGCCCATCTTCTCACAGCTTCTCGCAGTTTGTTGGATGATGCAGTCTAGTTCCTTTCGACCACAATGGTGAAGATGATTGTTGATAGTAGGCGGCAACTTGATCTTCACCTCAAAGGCGTCATACATTGACGTATATGTCATATTTATTAACGGTGATTTTAGTGACAATCTAATATTGACCTTAGTATTTTTAGCTGTCTGAAACACTATCTTAGTTCATTTTCAAAGTAACGTAACTGATTGTACTTGCAAATGAAAGAGAGTAACTAAACATTAGAAAACATTCTACAAGGAGGTGAGTAGGGATTCACTGGTTTCCAGCTGGTATTCATCACAGACTGACATCAATTATAGAGGCACAGAAACCTGGAAGTAATTAGAATACTTGGCTTCTTAGCAGAGCATATTCATGACCCCGCCAGGATTCTGTGGCTAGTAGTATTGTTTTGAAACACTGTCTCCTCACAGTTTAAGTCATACATGCGCACTGCTAGGAGAAAATAAGTGTCCAGTGGCCTTAACTTTCTTATGCTTCTTCATCTGTTGTTAGTCAGTGATGAATATCAACTTTACAATGACAATAAATTCAATTAAAGTGTATGATGAAAAAATAAAAATATTCAAAGCCTTTGAGACGACGAATGATGTTTAAATCTGAGCTAGTGTGATCGGTCACCATCATTCAATGCTACGCACCCACAAATAATGAACATCAAAAGAAGAAGGAGGAATTCTACAGACAATTACAATCAGTACTACACAAAACTCAACCACAGTTGGCGACATCAAAATTCATTCTAATGAGTGAGGTGACATGAATGACAAACTCGGAGCAGACAACAAAGGAAGAGAACTAACCATGGGTCAAGAAGCACTTGATGACACGATGAATGAGGATGGAGAACTACTTACAGTTTTCTGCGCGTTCAACGATTTGGTGATTGGAGGCGATGCAGTGTGTACAAACACAAGGATATTGACAATGCAGTGACATGGATTTGATTTCATCAGACACCAGGACACACTACACTGAAAGTCAGATCGACTTCATCTCAATGTGAAGAAAGTGGAGATGTAGACGCAGTCAGCCTACTGGACACAAGATGAGATGAAGAAGGGGAGCAGATGTAGGTTCACACCACTCAGTATCTAGTGCAAGGAACCTGCCTTCAAAATCAAGTTGAGAGCCTTCAATCCAAAGAAGTTGGTGATAGACCACAGTTTAAGTTCAACACCCAGTCAGTCATCAAGAAAAGGTGGGAGACACTAAGCAACATAACCCCGAGGGAAGCTGCGTGGAAGAACACTGGAACTGTGCCACAGCAAAATGGAAAGAAACTTGCATAACCATATCAGGAAAGAAGAAGAAGCATACAGGACAGGACAGGAAGTGGATCTCGACGGACACAAGGGAGCTGATAGAGGAGGGAGAGGAAGATGGTGATGGTGAAGCGGAAGATAAACCAGTGCAAGGATGCACAACGAAAAGAAGAACTGAACACAACATATAAAACACTACACTGGACAAAGAAGTGAAGTAGTGTGCGCAAACACAAAACACACTTCTATGACACACTGGCAAGTGAAGCAGAACAAGCTGCAGGCAGTAGAGACAGAGACCTGACAACATTGTATCAAATAACCAGGTTACTATCTGTGAGGGAAGAGATCAGCACAGACAAAACCAATGAAAGATGGAAAGCTAGTTATCAAAGGAGAGAGACAAAGGAGATGATGGGGTGACCATTTCAAAAAACTCTTGAATCGACCACTACCACCAACTGCTACTGGCCCAGAAATACCACAAGAACTACCAGTGGACACTGGCTCTCCAACAAAAGCAGAAGTGAAGTCTTAAAAGCCATAAAGTTGCTGACATCCGGGAAAGTAGCAGGATCAGATGGAATTCCGCCAGAAGCATTGAAAACAAACGCAGAGACATCAGCGGACATGTTCACACCACCGTTACAGAACGTTTGGAAGGAAGGTGAAGGTACCTTTCGGTTGAAAGAAGGTCCACCTTGTCAAACTTCGAAACAAAAGCGACCTAGATCTTTGTAAGATCAAGGACTGGCGCGGAATCATGCTGCTGTCCACCCCAACCAAAATATTAAGCCGCATCATCCTGGAGAGACTAAAAGATGCTGTACATCCAAAATTACGACCAGAACAGGCAGAATTCAGGAAGAAAGGTCATGTGCGGATCAAACTGCAACGCTACGCTACGCATCATCACAGAGCAAAGCATATATTGGCAGTCAACTCTCTACTTTACTTGAACCCTATCAACTTTGAAAAGGCCTTCTATCGAAGCGTAAACCGAGAAGTAATTTGGGAACTGCTACAACACTACAGAGTACCACAAACCTTTATCAATTTCATTCAACAACTATATGACGACGCCACATGCCAAGTGATACATAATGGAAAAGTTAGTAATGCCTCTCAAGTGAAGACAAGGTTGCCACCTGCTTTCACCAATCATCTTCACCATTGTGGTCGAAAGGAACTAGACTGCATCATCCAACAAACTGCGAGAAGCTGTGAGAAGATGGGCATACACTGGTTGAACCGATGAGAAGACACCAAGAGATTTGGATTTCGCCACCAACGATGATCATGATGATGGTGATGATGATTTATGTCTAATGTCTTGTCACACAAACTCAAAGATTTACACACCTCGAAAACTAACAAGTTGGCAGAAGAGGAAGGACAGCGAAGGAATTATAAAATGCTGTCATAAGTATAACTTTTCGAATCGTTGTATTGATTTCGTAAGAAAATATCTTCTAGGGCACTTCAAAAATATTTTAAAATTAAAAATAAAACCAATGCTCTAAACTGACTGTCTCTCATCTTTTCTGATCCGATCTCAGTGCAGGTGAATAACCTTAATGATGAATGTTGGACTGACTGATGATTAGGATGATAAAGTATGAAACTGTAAGCCACTATACTACTCTATACATTCTTTTATACAGGCTTTAATAAATTGCTCTACAGTTATATATTTTTTGTAGTTTAGATTATAATTCTCCCTACTGAATTCCAAGTAATTATTTGGTCTAACAAAACAGCTGGTTTCAGTTTGGAATGCGTATTATTGATGATGATGATGATGATGATGATGATGATGATGATGATGATGATGATGATGATGATGATGATGATGATGATGATGATACTTAGACTTCTGCCTGCAGTGAAAATTCAATGAATGCATGTGTAATACTAGTCAAATACAAAGTATATGTACACCAAATTAAACTGTTTCTGGCACCAGTACCAAATTAGTTGACTTTTTTTAATACTGTGTGATGTTTGAATGTGAAATAAAAATTTGGACCATGGACCTATTCGAATGAGAGATTACCAGGTTCCCGGTTCACTAGTCTACAACTTGGACTACGAATCAGGACTGCTGATCAGATTTTATTTCACTTCAATCACCATACGCTTTGTTTAATTGCCATATGAATTCCTGACACGCTATTACCAATTCATCGTACTCATACTGGTTGTCTAGTCAGGACTTCTCATCCCAATCCAAATGTAACTGAATTAATGAAGAGGAATATCATACTGATTATCAGTATGATTATATGAAATATTTGTTGAAATGTTATAAATACGAGAATAGTGTTTCAGTTATATCAAAAAAGACCAAGTAAATATTTCCATTTATTGTTAAAGGTTTTTTAAAAAAAATACTACTTTAAGGTGTTGAAACAAACTCATTCTGCTAAACATGATTGAATAATCCAAGCATTGATACCGCGATTTCACTGACATCTTCAAAAAAAAACAGATGGAATAAGGGATATAAATGAAGAACTTTATGAAAGTTGAAAGCTTAAACTTCTTTCAGATATTTTTTTTATGCATAATTTATCAGAAGTCAACAAGAGTACAATGAAAA
This sequence comes from Heterobilharzia americana, assembly GCA_944470555.2. Classification (NCBI taxonomy): domain Eukaryota; kingdom Metazoa; phylum Platyhelminthes; class Trematoda; order Strigeidida; family Schistosomatidae; genus Heterobilharzia; species Heterobilharzia americana. The sequence continues at coordinate 120,154,426 of OX104127.1, read as the reverse complement.
TATTGTTCAAAATAGATTTCACAGTTGATGAATCTCACTAACTGATAAGATGCACCGCACACACCTCTATGTATACCAGAATATTGATTTGCCACCAATACCTTGAATGGGCTGTAATACAATCAGACCACTTTTAAATATATAGCTGCGGATTTACTTGTTACGAATTTTCCAATCACTGGGTCTCATCCCAACTGAAGTCGATCAATTCTATCCACACTAACAATAGAGAATTACAAGTATATTTGTTGTACAATAGATGATTCTTGTGTCCCAGCGGCCTAGGGGATAACGCTTTGTCGTTATGTTCAGGATTTGAGTCTTAGTGACAACAGCTTCAATCACTGGTGTTCAGGTATATCCATCTGACCAGTCCCAAACAGAACGAAACACGTTTCTTGGATTTTACTGCTAGCCACCACTAAGCAAATCACATCATTATCTGTTTCCACAATAATAGTTACAAATCTGATTATAGACTTCTTATTTATTCTCACCCAAGCTACAATTTGGCATAGTTTAAGCACAGATTATGTGATGGGTTAGTTTCGCCCATTAACTGTTCTGTTTTATCAGGTTATTACTCACCCTAGACTGACATTAGTTAAAGAAACATTGCAGACCTGAGAACACTGGGAACTAGTTTCATCCTAGTATCGAACTCCTCACTAGTGCTCACCCATAACCCCTACCCACCCCGCCTATACAGGGATCGAACTCAATACTTTCAGGTTCCGTGGCCAGCATGTTTCCATTGATCCGTCGGCTGAGAATCCAACGATCCACATTTCTAACTCCTGTCAGTTCCAATGTGAAGTGGTGACTGGTTGGGCAAACCTGGTGTTCATGGGGACAAATACTCAACGATGATATTGCATGATGCTTGCACTATGTCGTGAACCGACTGAAGTTGGAAATATGGACCACTGAATTCCAACCCACTGGCTCAATGGTGACGTGTTGGCCACAGAACTTGAAGGTCCCGGGTTCGAGTCCTGGAGTGCCGTTGTCATGGGTGCGTGCTGCTGAGAAGCCCCATACTAAGACGAAACAAGTGTTCAGTTCTCTCAGGTTTCCAATTTTCCTACAAATGATTTCAGTCCATGATGAATACCAAGTTCGAATCACTAAACCCCCACAAACCTTCAAGTCAAAAAGTCCTCTGAATTGACGCAAGATTTGATTGGATATGGCACTGACTATTAACTATACGCTATGCTTATCTGTTGTTTGATTTACATCACTTATTGAATAGTAAGGGTTAAAAAGATTTTTAAAAAGTTCATGAAGGCTTTAGGAAAAATTGATCACGCTTTTCTAGCAAGATAACATGAATGAAACAAGTGATCACCTTGACTTGAGCTCATTAGTCTCACTTAGTGGAGACAAACAAACAACTCAGCCTTTCACAGATTTAGTGGTGACATATTTCAATCAGTTTAACTTCCTAGTTGCATAAGTACCGTACTTGATCACGTGAGTTAAGTTTTAAGATAAGAAGTGGGAATAAATATCACCATCATTTCTACTTTTAAAAATACTCTGTTCACCGCCAATTATCCCAAAGCATCTCTGCGTTTCCAGCCACACGAATTTCATTTGTCGAAACTGTATACATAGGATGATGATTGAAGGTGAAAGGAAAATCAAGGCCACAGCAAGATTCAAACCAGCAACCACCGGGTTCCCAACTCACTACTCTACCAACTAAGCTACGAAGCCCGACTGCTGATCACATTTTATTTCATTTAAATCACCACGCATTCTGTCCGATTGCCATATGAATTCATGACATGTTGCTACCACTTGGTCGTATTCACACTGATTGCTCAGTCAGAACTGAATTTGAGAGGGACAGTATCATATTGATTATCATTTCGACTATTTGAGATAGCTATGGTCTAGCAGACTTGTATTATTTGAAGTTGAAGTGGAAATCTGCACCGCAGCAGGATTAAAATTAGTGATCGTCAAAAAACAGCTTCGGTACCAAGATAGTATGATAAAGGAGAATTTCATATTATGTATCAATATACCAATTAGTTTCACTTATACTGTATTCAAGAGTCCAAAATGCATAGTGAATAAAGGCATTATTATTTGTGAAGGCTAACCCAAAAACCACATAAATCAAACCTTACAGGTTACAGTTCACTTGGCTGTATATTTGGTAGTCGTCAACAGTGGGATTCATCATATACATTCCATCTGATTAGGAATTCTTTACCAGGATATCTCTACACCGAAGTAAATGTGGGCGTTTCAACTGCAATTCATACTCAGTGTCTTTTAGAAAAATCTTATAATTTCTAAATACTATCAGACACATTGAGTTTTTATCAAAGCTATTGTTTACAGGTTTATAACTTCACTAAAAAAAACGTCAAATCGACATAAATCCTCGTCGAAAACATATCTCAAACTTAATGGTAAAGGATCAGAAAACCTGAAAACAAACTAAAGTAAAAGACTGAAAATTGAAACATTGATCCTTTAAACAAAAGATTGAATAAATGGCAGTTTATTTTTTCCACCTACTTTTAATTCTCTTCATTTTTAATTGGTTCATAAAATATTCTAAATTTACACTACCTCTTGTTCTCATCAATAATTTTTTGTCAACTTGATGAAAGTAATGCCTTGATGTTACGGCTTGTAATTATCCTCTGTTGTCTGAATCGAATCGAATGACTAGTATTAACATATATTAGTTTCTGACTGAATGCCTCGATATCACAGTAATTATGGATAGGGACTAGTGATGGGATCTATACCTCACCTTTCATCCTATTTAGGACTCGTCGGTTGGGTCTACCCACCTCTGAGTGAGTGATGTTTCTCCAACTATCACTCAAACTCAGGACTTATCACTTCAAACGCCAGATAGTCATCTATTAGACCAGTGAGTCACGATATCCACTCCTTATACCACGGGGACAGTATAGTTTTGATGTTATTGCTTTCAGATTCCCGTCGTTGATTGAACCGAATTGATCAGCCTCTATTTTTTAAAAGTATGTTAACATTTTAATATTTTTTTCTTTTCTAAGTTGTCAACAACAGCTGAGGTGAATCCATGAAATAAGAATGTTTTCAGATGATTATGTTTGAAGTATTGTGCTTGCTCTATTCAAGGTCAAACAGAAAGAAGAATTGCACAAATTATTAGTATATTGCAAAGTCTTTAACCCTCCATCTTGAAGAAGAAAGTTAAATTTAGCCATAACCTTTGTGTTCTTATATTCCCTTATCATCTTTCAGCTTCAATTACACACAATGTTGACGTGGGAAACAACTATAGTAATATTTTTAAAATATTTTTACGTACTTTCTTGAACCATAACGTTTTAACATAAACATCTAAACATCATATGACTTTACCCACTTTTAAATCGATAACCAAGTATTTGTCAGTAACCTTTACCTGATCACCATAGTAACTGGAGTTTGTGGGCCATTTAAACTAACTTTACAAATCAGTTGCATACAGAATTATTATTCGAAACACTGACAAATAAATAAAAAAAAATTTCAAGAGTGACCTTATTATTTATCAAGTTAAACTGTTCCTGTCACTGAGTCATTTAGTGTTAGCCATGTAAACAAGCAACATTATTCAACGAAAAATGTAGGTCTATGTCATGAACCTCCAATTTTTAAAAAATTCTTTCGCATGATTAATTTCCCCAGCAATTCGACTTTACCCAATCAGATGTATGTATGTATGTGTGTAAGCCATGATTTGTCCGGATTATTTAAACAAACTAGTGTTAATAAAATTTTAAAAAATTCGCTTGAATTTTGAACAACTGAATCAAATTTAATTGAATTTTAAGGGGTTTGTGAGGATTTAGAGATACTTCAAGTTCATATTCATCGTAGACTGACATCAGCTGGAGGAAAAATGGAAAGCTGGGAGCACTGGACAGCTGTTTCGTCCCACTACTATGGGGCTGCAGTGAGCATTCACAACCCTGCCCCACTAGGAGTCGAACCCGTAACCTTGAGGTTCCATGGCTAGCATGTTAGCATTGAGTCACTGGGTGGAAATCGAATGTTCTATATTTCCAACTTCTGTCAGTTCATGACATACCACGATTGCCACCCAATGTCATCGTTGAGTATTTGTCCTCAAGACCACCAGGTTTGCCTCACTGGTCACAACTTCTCATTGGAACTTTGAGAAATTACCTCTCGAAGCTAGTCACCAATGAGCACCAGATCAACTGAATTTTGAGGGGTTTGTGGGAATTTAGAAAAATTTCAAGTTGTTATCCATCGTAGACTGACAAATACTCAATGATGACATTGGGCGGCGATCGCGCAATGTTGTGAACTGATAGAAGTTGTAAATATGGACCATTAAATTCCGACCCAGTGGCTCGATGATAACGTGCTGGCCATGGAACTGAAGGTCGTGCATTCGATCCCTCTCGGGGTAGTGGGTCCACACTGCTGAAGAGTCCCGTACTAAGACGAGACAGGTGTTCAGTTTTCCCAGCTTTCCATCGTTCCTGCGACTGATGTCAGTCTACGATGAATATCAACTGGAATCAAGTTTGTTTAAATCGAATCAGCAGGCGATAGATATAGGTCACTGCTATGACGATATATCCAAATGAAATGTCGTATATTGTGTGCATCTTGGTGATGCCGCCCCCCCCTCACACAATGAGACACGAGCCTGGTACCTCATCGCTTCAAACATTCACCAGGGTGCAAGTACATCCAACTGACGAGCCTCAAATAGGACGAAACACGTGTCCTGAATCCCACCACTAGTCACTAAGATAAAACATCATCAATATGCGGCAGTATTAAGATATCTACATAACAGCCCATCTGCCAATAGAGGCTGAGTAATTCTATCCTGTTTAGCAACAGGAACTTACAAGTATCAATCAATAAAATGTCATAAACACTTACCTACAACTTCTAGAAAATCAATGACTTGTCAAATAATGAAACTAAAGATGTTAAGGTGAGTTGTAGAAGTTAAGAATAGGCTACTCTACCCAATCCACTCATCATTTAACACTGACCTACAATTTTGTTTGAAACCAGCGAATTTAAGCAGATGAAACTAAGACATCTGAAAAAAGGCGAGTCATCGAATGCATACTGTTTTAAGTAAACACTATGGTAATAAATTAATTTGAAAACTAGTAGATAAAAAGAATAAGAAAGATTATTCTTACTTGAAGCCAGTTGTAGAACATCAACCAAATGGAAGTTACTTAAGGATTCAAATGAAGAGAATACAAATGATGAATATAGTTGTGTCTTTTTTAAACAACATTCTGATTCTTAGAACAGGGAACAGCTAACAGTCAGAAAGATGAACAACACAAAACTTAACCAAGTGGTTGACCAAAAACGAAAGGTAATAAATCACCTAACTACCTGAAAAACACTCAGCTTGGAGTCATCCTAATCAATGGTCATGAAGTGTAGACCAACTGTACCTTCTTGTGTACCTCTAATAAAGATGACGCCTTAGTTGACATTCTAAGCTTTGTCTATCAAAACTTCAGTTAAGATAACACAGATTATCTTGTCATAATTGTGTGTTTAATATATAAAACTAAAGTGAAATAGTGGAGAATATTTGTAGCTCAGGTGGATAGTCTTGGTTGGATTGTTTTCTCTGAGCTGAATCGTTTGATCGTGGAGCCTTGATCATCTTTCTAGACGACAACATTACTAACTTCAGTATGAAGTGAGCTATCAGTATCTCTCCGTGAGTGATTTAGTGGCTTGCTCTGACGAGGTGGTCTATGACTGGTTGTTTCATTCGACTGCTGTGTCATTGATTGTATAGACTTTCCTGTTGGTTATTCCTTTGCTTGACCTCTGAGCTTTCTGTCTTTTATCATTTTTCTTATTGGTTGACAGACTGGGTTTGTGTGCTACACACCTGCTGACTGATATGAATGCCAAGCTTCTAGGAATTCTCCGATATTCTCTATCTGCTGATGATATCGTCTGGAAAGAGAATGAAAGTTTCACGATAAAAAATCTCAGCTCAGAGAACACAATATAACCAAAAAGGTGCAATTTCTTGTATTAGACTGTAAATCAAATCTACTATGAAAAAGCTTATGAGATCAAGTTGAATTAAGTGAATAGTTTCGAAATTTACATGGAGTAGTTTATAGTCTCTTACTTAAACGAACAATCGATATCCTCCTTATCTCGAAATCATAAATATACTTTTTCCAAATACTTTTAAGGTTTCGAAGTTCTACTAAGTTTGATCTACTCTGGTATTTTTCTACAAGGATGGAATCATTGCGTCCTCCGTTAGTGAGTACCAATTCTAATTCTTGAATACTGAAATCCCTATTGTTATGTACCACACTTACAGTGTCATACATGCAGTAACAAGTCATTTCACTAACCAATATCTTTTGGACTCATTTCATTGTTACATTTAGACGATTCATTTTTGATAGTGTTGTATTCTCTAAGCTGGATGGTTAAATTGTGAAGCTTTCATTCTAGACAGCATCATCAGTACAAACATCAGAAAGAAGTGAGCTATAGGGTCTTCTCCCCAATTTGTGTAGTGGCTCGTCCTGATGACCTTGTGTGTGATTGGTTGTTTCTGTCAAACTCTTGTCACTATCTCCATATTTATTTCGATTGATTGTCCTACATATATGAACTTCGACCTTCTTTTCGCTTCTTGTGTTTCTGATTGGTTGATAGATTGGGTCAATGACAGTAGGCCTGTTGATCGCTGACTGACATGAATGTCAAGCTTCTAAAAATTCTCTGATATCCCTTGTATTTCCTCTATCCAGGATTTTCATATGAGTGAAGATATATCATAACGCTTCGCTGTTTTTTGAAGTTTCTGCAGTTGATTTTGTAGATAAAGTTTAACTCGTCTTCTTCTGCTATTGTGTCTTTCAGTGTGCTTAAAACAATCTCTTCATTCCTGTTATGCAGGCCAAAATGTACAATAACAAAACAAGACAAACTAAAGGTCACCTACGAAAAAAAACTGTTGAAACTTTGAAAAACAGTACACTAAACAGAGTGATTGCCCTAGAGGAAATACAAGGGATATCAGAGGATTTTTAGAAGCTTGACATTCATGTCAGTCAGCGATCAACAGGCCTACTGTCATTGACCCAATCTATCAACCAATCAGAAACACAAGAAGCGAAAAGAAGGTCGAAGTTCATATATGTAGGACAATCAATCGAAATAAATATGGAGATAGTGACAAGAGTTTGACAGAAACAACTAATCACACACAAGGTCATCAGGACGAGCCACTACACAAATTGGGGAGAAGACCCTATAGCTCACTTCTTTCTGATGTTTGTACTGATGATGTTGTCTAGAATGATAATAAAACTGCAGCTCAGAGAACAGAGTACCATCAAACTCACTAGCCTGAACCACAAATATTCTCCATCATCTCATTATCCAGTTTTATTGATTGGTGATTGTAGTTTCTCGTTGTTTATTATTTCATTGTTTATCAAGGCTGATAATCAAATTCTTGTCTTTGCTTATAATCGTGTTTTGAAAACCACTCGCAATTCACTTTAAGAAAGAAAAGAACAGTTACCACAATTATAAATTTCACGAGACCAATTTCAAAAACACCACCCCGTTTTTACTCTTCATCCTTTCAGCTTTCTCTCTTTCCCACTTTCTCGCTGGATTAGTAAATCACTATCGTTTTATTGAGCATTTTGTTTCTCTGCGTTCTAATTGTCATTCGAAAGCAAAATTAACATACTGATATATATATATATATATATATATATATATATATATATATATTTGTATGAAAATAAATCTACGCAACGCCGACCTTGAAACTAGACAACGATTGGCTGACTACATACGTCCCACTTTTCTAGGTCATTCACTCGCAATTATCCATTCAGGAGTGTGAAAATCTGAAAGAAGTTTCTTTTTCAAACAGATTAGTCAAACAATACTCTTTGAGATGAATAACTTGTGTAGAAAAACGATAAAATTATGATAGGGATTATCCTGAAGAGACAAAATAAAAAGTAAACATTCTGAAAAAAATTTATGACAACTGGTATATGTCAAACTTGATTATTGATCAGTTTATTGGCCATAAATATTTATTTGTCGATAATATATATAAGATCTGAAGAATAAATGACATCCAAATAAATTTATTCTTCTAAATTAAGTAGAATTACACCATGTACTTTTGAAAACTGAAGGATAAATTATCTAACAGGTGATTTATACCATTCTCTGATGTTTCATTAAGGATATTTCATCAAGTAGACCAACTCATTACATCAGTACCTAATTCAATCCTCTTTGTGAAGTGAATCCTGAACAGAGTCTCCTAGGTTGATAATGAAACATCCAAAGTTAGATAATAAGGCTCAGAGAACAATAACGACCTCTTTTCTACTTTTGTTATTTGTTTATAAGAAGAATTTGATGAAGATCAATTTTACTTATCTCACAGAAATTGCTTGTGTGGAAGTTTTTAGCAAGTTATGTCTAAAATGCTGGATTTTTTACAGATTTGAAACTTTGACTATTCTTCCTTCATCCTTGATTTTGCAATATGTTTTGCTGGTGAACTGCTGATTTATAGAATACTTTTATTGCTGACGTTAGGCCTATTTCACAAATTGTTTATCCTACCTACTGACTTGTCTTCTATTTCACCCTTATCAACAGTTACACTGTACGAAGCATGATATTGCTTAATCTTGAGTTATACATGACATAGACTAACCTTGATGTTGAACAAGAACAAGGAGTGAAGTCACGAGGGTATACCGACTTAGATTTAGGCAGTACAGTTGTCTTCCATTCCACTTCTCATAAGGATTCATGCTTTTGTGTGTGTTCCCCTCAATTTGGGAGCAGTTTTCTGGATACTGGTCCAGCTGTTGTCATGACCTTTCGCCCTTTACACTTCAGTTAGTCTCTCATTTCGAATTGTTTCCATCTCTTACCTTATTTTTTCTCATACTTCTCTCTTTCAGTCAATTCCCTTTGAAATCAATCAAACGCTTCAGTGTACGGATTTTCCTCTTTACCAAGCCATTTGTCTGTAAATGATATGATGTCGTACGAACGCTCTTAACACCCATCTATTCTAGGTGAATTTTAAGTTCTTCACTCTCAAACAGGGATCCTGATGTGTTAATATCATTTTTGACACTTCTTGGTCCACAACATTACGCTGATCCGTAATCGCAATGGTATTTGTCAAACGTGTGACAAGTTCTGTCATCTTCGACTGCAGTCATCGCAGTATGAGCAGATCCCCTTTCATCAATTGACACTAGGGAATGGTCAAAGCAAATTTCGTTGCACCGTAGCTCTTTCCCAGCCAGTATGCCTTTCTTCGTAGAAGGCCTACCATCCCTGTATGTGCTGTCTGGTGTCACTCATGAGATATGACCAACTCTGAAGTCGACCTCTAGTAATCTTAGTGTACACCACGATATTTCTCCTAGAGGTCTCTAGCTGTCTTCAAACACTGTAAAGACTTGTAACTAAACTTGATATAGAACCGCTGACCAGGTGAATAAGATCTCTACTTGTTCAGCGCCAAAAGAGTTGCTAAGTCCTCTTTTTCAACCCTTGAATACGTCTGCTCTGTAGATGCTTTGATAATTGGCGTACTTAACAGTTTCTGCGGTTTGTCTAGGAAATGCATCTATTCTGTGATTACTGATACCGATAGGTACCGAGGAAGGCTTCTCCAATGCTGGCTGTCTCAGGTATGTCCCATGGTTATCTAAGAGTTCCTTAATGTGGTGGAATGTTTTCTGTGAAATTTCTGTCCCACGAATTTCACCACATTTGACTACTTACGCTGAGGTTTTTCTACTTCAGTGAAGATTTCAATGAACCCGTTTTAAAAAGTCATCCTAACCAACAGCTGCCTCAGTTTCCTTCTTGAGTTTGGTACCCAAATGGCTTTTATCGATAGAACTCCAGGTAAGGGCTTCATTTTGCCAAATCCAACTTTATGCCCCAATAATGGAACTCTAATACTTGCTAAGCGACATTTTGTCTTGCTGATTCGGAATCCAAACCCTTCACCTCATCTTAGTATGGGTTCTATGTGTTTCAGATGGCCCTAATACGTCTGATGTACATTAGTAAATCATCTCCTTAAACCTCAGTATTCTTCAGCTTCTTATGCAGTGAAGTCTAAATGTAATTGGTGCATCTGCTGGTTCGAATTTCACCCAAATATTCAGATGGCGTTTCTGTCTCAGGATGACAATTGTCTTGTTCCTGTCACTTTGTTTTATCAGTAACTGCCAATATTCCGACAAGAAGTCTGAAACTTTCAATAATTTACCAACTTGCGGGCGACCCAATGTATCTGATATAGTTGTCGTCAAATACTCTCAGTTCGGTTATACTGTTTAATATCCGAAAATCAACACGATATGTGTTTTTTCAACTGGGTTTTTACTTGATGAGAATTGGTGAACTGTAGAGGCTGTCAGCGTCTTAAATAAAGCCATTGTTTGACATTCTCTTGTCTTTCAACTTAACCCCTAAACGACATGGAAAGTGATGCATCATTCGGTGACTGATTACTGACCTTTCCTTTTTCATTCTGTTAAAGTAGAAGTATGGGTCTCCATCTCCGGTAAGTAACCCTTCGTGCCTATGAACCAACTCTTCGAAATTTGGTGTATCTATGTGAGATGTTTCCACAGCCTCTCCATCCACTACCCCACTGCTTTAAAATATGTTAAATGACCTGTAATTCATAGTCACTATCCCGTTCTTTGTATTAACCGAAGAAGGCACTTCTGTTGAAGAGTCATTGCGCAGGATTTTTAGCTGTAATTGCGTTGCGACAATGAACAGAAAGCTGATTTTACGACACCCAGTCTCCACAATGTAGTCTAATAATCTTGCAGTCTTAAATTTTTCCCTACCTGTCTTCTCCACTGTTTGTGATCATGTTGCCCAAGTATAAACTAATTACACAACTTTCCAGTCAATTACCTGCAGTCTAGCACATGCTGCACCTCTGTTTATCACCCCCACTACTCAGGAAGAGAAAACACACTTTGTGCATTTTGAATTATCTTGGTTCTCTTTTCTGTAGACAGTTGCTTCACTAGTTTCCCAATCTTTTGCTGCCAAAACACTCATTATGTCGACTGATGGTCGTCTGAAGCACAGTTATCAATCGGTGCGGGTTACTTACCCATTTTTCCCATCGATTCACCTCTGGCGCTTCTACAACAACCTCTGTCATACACATCAGCTACTCAGTAAGTTTTGCTAATTCATCAATATCCATCGGCAGTGCTGCGATTTGTAACTTCTAGTGTTTGGAACACTTTCTATGAACTGCGACAATAAAAATTGTGCTTGCAATTCCTCATGCAAAGTAGGAAGCCCCCGATGTGGCAGACTGGTTATCATCAGCACAATCACCAATTTCGCCCTCTGGTTTCAGTTTCCTACTTCGGAACCATCGCACTGCCAACTGTCTCTCTACCTGGCTGTGAAAATCTGCAATCAATGTTTCCTACAGAACCTTCTTATCCAAGCCTTCGTATGCATCAGTTTTGAAGTCCTGAAGGAAGCTCCTGTCACCTTTTTCCCCCAACAGCATAAGCCAAGGTAATATCATCCAATTCAAAGATTAATGACATGACATTAAACCTTGTAATAAAGTCATATTACGAAGCATTATGCTTTTCAGTATCCCAGTGTGCAACCTTCTTGCCTTCTCTGTTTGTACTCACTATTCTCCTTTCTTCCCCTCAGAATCTTCACTAAGCGGTTGTTATCACTTTTTTATTTTCAGCGTGTCTCTATACACTACTGACGTACATTCTTATAAGTAGTCTGTCTCATGGTGAAACACAAGACAAAAAAGTAGAAAATCTTATTTAGTTTTAGATTTATATTTAAAGTATAATATAAACTTGATCGAAGGTGTTGAGTTTATACAGCTAAAATTCGATTTCAATATTTCAACTTTAGAAACTGACTTTAAATTTCTCATTTTCTGTTTATTTAGTTTCTGGGTTACATGTTAGCGTTAACGTACAACTAAATCACATTCGATCGATCATTTCAAGGTCATTATGGCTACAAGATTAGCCTAGGAATACATGAATTAGCCTAATAGCTTAAACAGGCATTATCTATTTAACACATAGAGAAGAATAAATCATAAATGTAACTATTTACTCAGCTATACAGTTTTGCTGTAAATTAAGTAATCACCTCTAACATCCAAAGGAATGACTCTTAATTATAATGAAGTCTGCTTCTGCAAACAATCAAAAATGTCCCCATAAAGGTTTATCTAATGTTTCACTCAGAAGACTATTCAGGCATAAACTTTATAGTAGAAAAATATACCTATTTATATGCTAACATAGTTAACGTGAATCAATTAATCTTACAGTGCAGAAAAATTCCTTTTTTTCTCCTATCAGTTGGAAGTTACCAGTTAGACTCTTTTTTACAACCCCGTCACATAAAATAAAAGCTTCCATTAGTAAGGACACATTTTAGAAATAAGAATAAATAGTGAGGTAGACAGGTAGGTAGACAATTAGAAATGAGATAGTGATAATAATAATGAATGAATGAATATGTTCGGCTTGCAGTAGTGATTAAAATTAAACGTGGTACAATAGTGAAATTGCTCAATGTTCAATTGTGTCTAAATTACCCACTTTTTATCATTTCAATCGTTAATATACATAACATTCGAGTAGACGTATTGTATTTACGTATATCAGAGACACAGCCTACGTATACAGATAGTTAAGCATATATGAATCACACATCCTATTGAACAGTTAACTGTACAATCTTGTTTTAATAAGACAATAAAAACAGCAACAAAATAGGAGGGAAAAAATAATATCACATTTAACAGCACATATAATAAAATGCAGAAAGAAATACTTTACATTTACAGGTTAATTAGTAAACAGTTTTAGTCGTCCGAATAACGAGAATATATCAAACAATTCCATAGATCAATGTTCAACATATTCACATACCTTATTAGTTAGCCATGTCAGGACCGTGCTGAAGGAACAGACTTAACAAATTGCTTCTAAGTGCATAAGTTTAGCTTCAAATTAACAATTATCAAGACTTCAGTAATATATAGTAAGTGGAGACGTAAACAACTGAAAAGGTTTAGTTAGATTTTGTGAAAATAATATTGAATGAGGTATTCGAAGCTCAATATATCCCATATCGATCACATTTTACAAAACAGATTAGTTGATTGATATTCATTACTATTTATTAAGCCATATACCATATGTTCTCGAATACGGCAAAAGATAGACTTAGAAAAAGAACAATTTACACACAGAGCTCCACAGAGGCAGATGAATCGATAAGCGCACATTGAACTAGTCCATTTTGGCAACTTATCCTTCGCACTGGGGTATATAATACAGAGACTATGATATACTGCTTTACAAAAGTTTTCTGAATGAAGCATATTATAAATCGATCTTCCGAGGTGGATAGTGTCTGTAGTATCTTCCATGGATTCTAAATTCAAGGAAAATATCTTTGTTCCAACAGTGTTGATGATTCCTAAGGTGTTCTTATGTTTTATACTTTTCTTAGTAAACATTAATGAGTATCCATTTTTCAAAAAAAAAAAGGGGAATTTGAAGCCACTTATTTCCCCTTCTAAGCAGTTAACATAACAAATTTTATGGTATCATTGAAAACAACAGCAAACGGTACTAATTTTTCCGGTTAGTCTGACCCAACTGTACACGTTTTTCAACTGTCCACTCCATGTTGGCTTTCTGTATGTGGATTCAAGATTACATTATTCATTTGATATAGCGCACAGTATAATCTAATGCATGATATTTCTAGTAAAGTTTATTACTTGACGACAAATCACCTCGTGGTTACAGAGTCAATTTTGATAGACAGTATTGGTTCCCTGTGTTCTACATCAACTAGATTCTTGAGAAAGACGTTCTTTTTAACAGGATTTCAAGCAACAAGTGATGTGAACATTTTTCTAGAGGAGAAAAGGTTATTACAATCTGTATCCCATTATACACTTCCATTAATAAGTGACCACCTAAATAAGCTATGACACACTGACATATCCAAAAATTTCCCACTAATCCCCGCTGCCTAGACGGGGTGGTCATGTTTGTATATAACAATGACTCAAGAAGCTAAGTTGGTGGAATCCTTGTTTCCTCGAGGTCATATGACACCAGAAAGATATGTCACACAGTGATAAGATAAAAAGCAATTACAACTGAGGTGTTTGACGGCTAAGTAGTAATTCTGCAAGCTACATACGTTGTGATATCTGTAAGGTTTTCCCTAGGAAGACCGGAAGCGCAAAACTAGAGCTCCGTTCCAAATCAGAAGAGAGAGTCAGTAAAAAAGATTGGGTGAGTAATTCACACAAATCAACTTCCTCAGCGTTCAAAATCCAGCGACAAGGATCATTAACACGATTCCAAACCACAAAACCCCAACATAAACTTTCTCAGAAGGCAGCATGTGACACGCCTCAGACACATATCCCATGGGCTCTGTGGTGACACACTATCCCTTCTCCTTCAAGTATCTCGAGGAAAAAAGCCTACATCCATATTGGTAGCCAGCAAGTGACAACCACACACACGCACACTTCCAGTAATACACAAACTACACTCCTCCACTCTCATCTCCTCATTCTAATATTGAGCCTCCACGCCTCACCCAACCTCTCACTCTCCAACCACTGTCAACGGTCAGAGTCTTCGGAACCTCAGTCCTAGTCTCCGAAGACACGGCAGTCGACTCCACATACTTTCAACATCCACACTCTATACCAAGTGGGACATGAAGCATCGTTGACCAGAAGTTTGGAATCGCTAGCCATGGATGTGTGATCTGTCTATGAGACACGTATACAAGAACCGAGTGTGATTATTCAGTTGACCTCATCTGGCCGTGGTAGAGAACCTTCGAAATTCACAGACCCAGTGACCAGCTATCATGGATTCACCGGTGTAGATGTAGTATAGAACTGTAAGACGGAAAGTGCGATTCTCGACTGGATGCCAGTGAACAGGTGTTTATGTGTTGTCCGACTGAATGGATCTATGAGGACTAGGAAGGATCGTGAGACTAAACGATGTCTATTCGTAATCTCCGCCTACGCATCCACAGACTGTAGTTCGGATGATGCAAAGGTCGAATTCTGTGAGAAGCTGTCAGTTTTCCTATTGAAGGCAAAACGTTCAGATGTAGTCATAATGACAGGTGACTTCAACACTGAAGTAAGGACGCTGAGGCAATCGGAAAGACGTCTTCCTGATATTTGCGGAACCTCATCACAACGAAGTGAGAACGGTGATCGTCTGTTTCAATTCTCTTCCAAAAATCACTTGTTTGAAGCCAGCACTAACTTTGAGCATAAGGAGAGACACAATCTCACACGGTGTCCACTGACTTTAAACCGACGATGGACACAGATAGATCACATTGCCATAGATCATAGTTGGAGAGGATTGCTGCTCCTTCTCAAGTACCAATTTGAAGTCCGATCACATTGGTATGAATTCGTATATGTCTGTGCCTTACTGGTCACCAGAAACAGACAACAGTGAAGCTGGTGTGTGGTTGAATGGAAGATGAGGAGGCCGGATATGTATTTATTGAGAGGTTTGCTAGGCATTTATCTGAACAAGACAGAAATATCATTGTGATGAAACCTGATGTGATATTGAGTCGGCTGTAGAAACAACAGTGAAAACAGTTGTTAACCTATATTCGAAATTGAGCCAACCTCGTTGAGTTTCCACAACGTCATCTGAACTGATTGATGTGGGAGGACTGATTCCAGTTATCTGTGATCACGATGGAGAGTGAAAGCAACTCGAAAGTAAATTGACCAGAAGTTTTCGCATCGATGGCGAGCAGTGGTGAGTGATGACAGTCAGAGAGATGGGGAAGGCATCAATGTTGGATAACACGCGATAACTGTTTTGACTTATTAATTATCCCGGGAATAAGAAGACGATAGTTGGCGAAACTATCGACGAAGAGGACGGGAGGCTGATAACTTCTCGGAAGTAGCGGCTAGAACGTTTGAAAGAACACGTTGAAGTGCAGTTCAAATGTTCCTCAGCAACTCTGCAGTTGCCTAACATCCAGTCTGAACCTGAGTGGGACGTAGGTGTTGTGAAGTGAAGATCACCATCCATAACCGTACGTTTATCCTACTCTATGGACAAAGAATTCTGTGGAAAATATTATCCAGTAAATAATATTGTTCCAACTACGTGGAATGCACCGAACAAGCTTGTGCGCATATCCATGCAGTGGGCAATGAGCTACAGCTAATCTTTGAAGGCTACTAACGATACTACCTGGCTACTCAAACCTTAGTAGGTCGAGTGGGTGTTGAATCCGGGACTCATTAATTGAAAGTTAACTCCCTAAAGCAAACAGTCGCAGATTCGCTCCAACTATGTGATAAGCTTAATATTTGTTTTTTTTAAATAACTAAGAAATACTACAATCGGTCACTACAAATCAGCAAAGTATTTGGTGTTATTCTACATGTCAACATTAGTCCAGTTTCATATAATTTTGCGGATGGAATGTTTTCCACTGAACTGGAACAGATAGGTATTATATTGACCTTTATGTATAAATATTTTTCAAAACGAATGAAAAAACAAGATTCTTTCTACTGACATTTTACTATTTAAACAAAATAACGTTATCTAAGTATTGAACAGTAATAATTTACAATGCTAAAAATTAACTCGATGTAAGATTATTCTATAGGAGCGATTTTGTAATTATTTGTAAAGCATTTGAAGAATGCTAAAACACATAGGTGCTGATTGGTCAAGTTCAGATCATGATCGATGATCGCAATCACTCAAAGCTTTAATAACTGCTAGAATTAACCGTTCTAGTGAAAGCATGTATACCTAGATGATAAAGTAATTCATCTTTGTTTGACTATCTTATCCAACTGAATATGATACTGGGAGATTTAGTGACGAGTTTGTGTTAGAAAGAAGAGTACAACACGCTGCGTCATAATACTTTAGATGGATTAGCCACATTTTTGCTATATTTACACATAGGTAGATATTTTCTTGAGACCTCACATTTGCGGAGCTTAGGATGAACACTGTTGATGAGTCCAAACCAGGATAAAACAGCACTCTATTACGCTTAAGTTTCAATACTCCTCCGGCTGATGTCGACCCATGACAAACAGAAGAAATCGACGTGGAACCACGTGCACAAGTTCAAGTTGCCACACCCAACAATAGTATGCAAAAAACAGGCGAAAAGAAAAAAGTAATATCAAGCAGATTGAAGATAAAGGTCATTGTGACCATTCAAACATTAGAAGACGCCAAAGAGTGGATACATATACAACACACTAACCAATCTTTAACTATATCAGCAAAAGTCCTTAACCACTGGTTCCTAACATTTTGAGGACCACAACCAGGTAGTCTACATCTCCCCACACGGCTAACACAAACAGTAAGAGACTTCCTCAACAAAAGCCATGTCTTGGTCTGACCAACCTCAACCCTCTTCCAAACTAATCTAACATCCCCCTATCACGATACGTTGAGGTAGGCGGTGGCTTGGTATGCGCAGGATATATGCCAGCCACCTCAGTTGATGAGGGTTCACCTCATCAGTCCATTTGCTTGTTTTGTCAAGTACCCCTAGACTAACGTCAACATTGATCACACCATGGCTCCATCATGCTAATGATAGCCATCCTACGAAGACACCAATCATCAAAACCCTACAACCACTCGACGTCTTCCACTTTCAACGCCCATGTCTCACAGCCATAAAACAGGACAGAACGGACTGCACTCCAGTATACTCGTCCTCTTATACATAGTCGGATATCTCACCAGTTAGTGTCACAGGTGACTCAGTATGACAAGTGCCAAACGGACCTCCTGTATGCCACCTGAGATATTGTCAGCAACCAGTCTGTTCAAGTTGATGCAACTTGTTAAGCAAGTGAAATAACCAATACATTCCACCACTTCACTACCATCTATCATTAAACTGGTAGTACTTGCAGCAGACCAGTCCTCCAGTTTCATCTTACATTTGTCCAGTGTCAGTGAAACACATGTCTAACATATTCAGATTTCTGCTCAATGCGCTCACAATGCCCTGTATTGTGTCAGCATCTTCTCCTGCCAGGACAATATCCTTTGCGTACTCCAAGTCGATGAAACGACCTCCAGGAAGTGGATCAATCTCTGTGAACTGAGACATACATAATTAAGCTCATATCCGTTTGTATATCTATAACGAAGTTAAGTAGGAACGGTAAATGTGAACATCTCTGGGGTAAACCACTAATTATCATCAATTCTGATGACAACACCCCATATGCTCTTACACGACTGCGTAAGCTTGAGTAGAGAGCTTCCATCCGAGTTATATACTTGCTTTGTACTCCCCTCACTGCCACAACATCCGACGGTTGATGGACTCAAATGCCACCGCCTTCATGTCAAGAAATATGACAAGTGTCGGCCTCTGACTGGTAGGTATGCCTGTATTCCCGAACCAGTTGTAGGTTGAAAATCTGATGAGTGCAGACTATTTCGGGTGTGAAACCTGCCTGGTTTCCTTGAGTTTTCTGTTGTCGAGCTCAAGTTGGGCATAGGGTAAACATGGGCCCTACGATGGTGGACTAAATACCAGTCTAACTAATTCCTGTTTGGTTGTCACAGGAAGGCAGCTATGGATTCTTATACAGTGGGGTGATAAGAGAAGTTCACCAGTCTGACGACACTACCGCTGATTCCTATATACTCACTACCTAGCACCACCGTCACTCTTATCTGCAATTTCCTACCTCCATCCTACAAACTTCAGGTTCTGCTGCCATGCATCGCTTCAAGTACGACACAGAATTTCAACTTCAAGGAGGGTTGGAGGACCGACATCTACGTTCCATTCAGCATCAGGCTGACTGTTCAGCAATTGAAGCGTTGCTAGCGACCAGCTCAACTGTGCGTTCAAATGCTCTGCCCGACGTTGTAGACATCTTTTCCGAAAGGTTATCGGAGTTTCATGCTTATCAGTGACTGTTCCACCAACCACCGTCTTCTTATTCCCGGGATAATTAATAAGTCCAAACAGTTATCGCGTGTTATCCAACATTGATGCCTTCCCCATCTCTCTGACTGTCATCACTCACCACTGCTCGCCATCGATGCGAAAACTTCTGGTCAATTTACTTTCGAGTTGCTTTCACTCTCCATCGTGATCACAGATAACTGGAATCAGTCCTCCCACATCAATCAGTTCAGATGACGTTGTGGAAACTCAACGAGGTTGGCTCAATTTCGAATATAGGTTAACAACTGTTTTCACTGTTGTTTCTACAGCCGACTCAATATCACATCAGGTTTCATCACAATGAATATTTCTGTCTTGTTCAGATAAATGCCTAGCAAACCTCTCAATAAATACATATCCGGCCTCCTCATCTTCCATTCAACCACACACCAGCTTCACTGTTGTCTGTTTCTGGTGACCAGTAAGGCACAGACATATACGAATTCATACCAATGTGATCGGACTTCAAATTGGTACTTGAGAAGGAGCAGCAATCCTCTCCAACTATGATCTATGGCAATGTGATCTATCTGTGTCCATCGTCGGTTTAAAGTCAGTGGACACCGTGTGAGATTGTGTCTCTCCTTATGCTCAAAGTTAGTGCTGGCTTCAAACAAGTGATTTTTGGAAGAGAATTGAAACAGACGATCACCGTTCTCACTTCGTTGTGATGAGGTTCCGCAAATATCAGGAAGACGTCTTTTCGATTGCCTCAGCATCCCTACTTCAGTGTTGAAGTCACCTGTCATTATGACTACATCTGAACGTTTTGCCTTCAATAGGAAAACTGACAGCTTCTCACAGAATTCGACCTTTGCATCATCCGAACTACAGTCTGTGGATGCGTAGGCGGAGATTACGAATAGACATCGTTTAGTCTCACGATCCTTCCTAGTCCTCATAGATCCATTCAGTCGGACAACACATAAACACCTGTTCACTGGCATCCAGTCGAGAATCGCACTTTCCGTCTTACAGTTCTATACTACATCTACACCGGTGAATCCATGATAGCTGGTCACTGGGTCTGTGAATTTCGAAGGTTCTCTACCACGGCCAGATGAGGTCAACTGAATAATCACACTCGGTTCTTGTATACGTGTCTCATAGACAGATCACACATCCATGGCTAGCGATTCCAAACTTCTGGTCAACGATGCTTCATGTCCCACTTGGTATAGAGTGTGGATGTTGAAAGTATGTGGAGTCGACTGCCGTGTCTTCGGAGACTAGGACTGAGGTTCCGAAGACTCTGACCGTTGACAGTGGTTGGAGAGTGAGAGGTTGGGTGAGGCGTGGAGGCTCAATATTAGAATGAGGAGATGAGAGTGGAGGAGTGTAGTTTGTGTATTACTGGAAGTGTGCGTGTGTGTGGTTGTCACTTGCTGGCTACCAATATGGATGTAGGCTTTTTTCCTCGAGATACTTGAAGGAGAAGGGATAGTGTGTCACCATAGAGCTCATGGGATATGTGTCTGAAGCGTGTCACACACAGCCGTTTTCCAGTTTGTTTTTTCAACGCTGGATGGAGAGTACTTTTTTCGTGGGCACTGGAAGACCGTAGTGGTTAGTGGAGTGTCGTTCTGGGGTTGACGTTTTCAAGCGTTAATTCTTTCGTTGAAAATGTAGTACCAGAGTGGTGCTGCTGGTCATCCGAAGGAAGTAGACTGCCGCTGTGATACCCTATCTAGATAGCACAATAACTTTGACCTCAGACCCCCCATTATACTGTGGTTACTGACACTATAACGGTAACTGCTTTTCGTCTTATCTAACAGGACTTTCTGGCGTATTAAGACGTTGAGGGAGCAAGCGTTCCACTGATAAAGGTTGCTGGGTCATGTCGATATGCAAGCTTGACCACTAAATGAAGATAACATCTATCAGTCAGGTAAATCCCATTCAGAGAGAAGTAAATCGACAAAGCGACCACTGTATTTATTATATGTTATTATTATATAAACTAAAATAAATGAATCCAAGGGTATACATAGTGTTTTATGAGTGTGTGTGACACATGCATTTACAAATATCATGAGTATGTAATCGTCTATATATTGTTACAACACAGTAAAGAGTTTTCGACGATTACACATAAACACACACTACCCAACGTATTAGTGTTTTAAAAAAAGAAATAAATGTAAATCATGATTTAAAATGTTATTCTCTCAATATTATCAACAAATCGTAATGAAAATTAGCCTGGAAGACAGCAGTGATAAAAAAAAGGATTATCATCATTATTATTTTTAACAGTACTAAAAGTGTATTTGGTATCGATAGTAGGCGTCGACTGATGATGCAGCGAAATAAATGCATTGCTTCACATAAAGGTGTAAAAATTGGTGGTAGATCACACCTCGTATTGTGTTTAAGGAAGTTATTAGCTGACTAACAACTAGTAATCACTTCAGAAAAACACCGAACGGGATAAAGTGTAATGATAATAACAGAATTATCTTCAAGGTTTTAGAGCGAAGCTGTTAACAACAAATCGAAAAGTGTAGTGATCTTTTAACCAGAAAAAGTGTAGGTTAAATCATGCAAAGAAATCATAAGGGAGATAAAGAATGAGAGAGACAGAGAAGTTAACAGAAACAATATTATTAGTTGATGGGAGGGAACAATGAAATTAGAGTGTACCACAGACTACTACTGAATATGTTAGTTGCTTATTTTTGCTATTATAAATGCATGATTCAAATGCATGAACTCATAAAAGCACCATGGAGATACAAATATAACGCTGATAAATGTAGAAAGAAAGTGAAAGTAACGTTGTAGCAAGCAAACACATATACATTTATAAAAGATGATGATGCAATTCACAGTTTGTATTACTTAGAAGTCCGACAAGTTGATTTTACTTTATCATTTTGTCGAAAAAAATAGAAAGTTGAATGTATCAAACTACTGTTTCTTTTAAACAAGCTCACAACCTCTCTTTCCTTTACCTTTTGTGGATAAAGCAGCACGTGTAGCTGCTTCAAAAACTTTACGTACACCTTCCTTGGTTTTAGCAGAACACTCTAAATACGCATTGGCATCTATAATAATAGGCGAAAAGAAACAAAATGCTTACTGATATACACAATAACATAACATTGAATATACTTAAAAATTTACTGAATGACTAAGAGGAAAATAGCAAAATATAAATAAGATGCAGCTCAACAACTAAATACATCACTAACCTATCATTCATACCTATCGTATAAACGTCGGTGATACTGCCTTTCTGACAAAACTTCGATAGGTGGAGCAACATGTAAACGCATAATCCATTTGGCTGAATATCAACTACTTCCCAGATAAAAATTAAAATTTGTTCAATGACAAAACAAACCATAGTTGGAGTCGTTTAAACGTGGTGAAATCAAACTATGTAACCGAATCTCAGTGCTTACATTACAATAAGCTGACATGGTTAACTATATCGAAGTAGATAGGAAGCCATAAGCCAGTGGTTATAGGTTGAATATCTACACCAATGAGTCATATTTTTACAGGATCTAGTCAATCAATCTGTATCGGTCTCCTATTAGCGTAACAGTTCAGTTTGAAATACTTAAAACATCATATCCCAGTACAGCCTGACGATGAGACTAAGAAACATAAATACTATGAACGAACCGTTTAAGGCAATAAGACAAAAATAAGAATGGTCAGAACCGAATAACGATACGACAGTTATCATGAGAAGATATGATCTGGATGCATCCATCACTAAGGTAAGATTTGAACCATATCACATCAACGAATTTCGAATTTCAGTTACCTTGCGGAACGCACTTAGAAGCCTAAATTTATCTGACACAGCTGAGAATAAAATTCAGAGACTTCATACACGTGCCAATCTGTGACTTCTATAAATCAGACAGGTGGTTGGAAGTCTCAAAATTTCACGCAGTTTCAGATTTATTCCTTATAAATTTGAAGGTAGGTAAATCATAATTACATACCAAAGTTGAACAAAGAGTCATTCAGTGGTTTAATAGTTTTACTTTTAAGTATCAGCTCTCAAGTTTGAATCTCTGCCCTATTGCTTTGGCCTAAGTAACTGGGTAGCATCATAAGCTATTAAACAGCATGTTTGGATCACAGTCCAGGTCATAAACTTTCTACAGAATCGCTGTGTAGCACCTAGCACCTCTCAAAAAATCAACAACGAGAACCACCCAAAACCTCAACTGTCTCATAGAGACGTTCAGCATGTAGAACTTCGTTGGGCAACCTCAAACCTTTAAAAAGCCATGACACAACAGAGTGTGGAAGGATTCCTCTCGAAATGCTCTCACAAGACCCCGTATTCTGTCAGGAAAATCCTACTCACTAACTTCAAGCGGTGGGGCCTTTTCACAAAAGTGAAAGGGCAAACCAGAAAGTTCTCTAATGTAACCTGCTTGGTGTAAGTAGAGAGTATACCTAAAACCTAGAAAACCCTGATTCTTAACCAGTAAGCCTCACTATCCACGATGGATGAATGGAATAGACGTGTATTAAATTTTTCTCCTCGAAACAGAATTCACTATGAAACGAACTTTCTTCCCAATCACCCTTGTATTGACGTTATTTTTACATTTGAAATATACTGTCTTTCCGTCACCATTTTTAACTTTATCTTCTTATGTATCTTTGTTTCACTCACCTGCTCATAACCAACTGAAATTCTGGTCCGTCTACATTATCTTGAATCGCCAGATAGTTACTTCCAGAAAGCTGCCTTCCAGTGCGATATCTAATACAACTATTCCAGAACCGTGCACATCGCTTACACTGGGATCCGTCAACGTCCGTGTTTCAATGTAGATCAGACTCTACAAAACGTTTTGGTGTTAATCCATGCTGCGTCTTAAACACCCAAATAGAAGCATTAAACTGAAGTACTTCAAATAACTTTGCCATCTGTCAGTTCAGAAAGTCCATTCAGAGTGAGCTTAGTCATCAATTAGGTGAACTCGACGGGTATCGTAGTGATAGTAGGAAACCTGAATGCATGGGTCGGATATTTGGGTTCAAACGAGGGTCGTTTAGGTGGCCAGTGGGGATTAGTTGGTTGCAGACCAGATGAGGGATACCTTCTGTAGCTTCGAGTAGATTATAACTTGTTTCTAGCTAGATGCAAATTCCAGTACAGTCACCGCTGTTGTGTTACCTAGCATCCTCTTTCTGCCAGCTCAATCCGGAATCAAATAGATCATATTGCAGTAGGCTACAGATGAGATGAGTGTTTTCAGAACTGCACCTGTGTGGACTCTGACCACGCTCTAGTGTATGTTAGGCTCACCTTGCGTTTTAGTGGTCATTAAAGTTGTTGTAAACGGGTTGACGTAAGAAAACTAGTTGCTTCTAATATTGCAGCCAAATACGAAAACCCAGCTAGATCCAAAGCTGGCTGAATAACCTTCAGAAATCACAAACGAACACTGGCTGTAGTTCTAAAATGCCATGAAAACGGTAACTAAATATGGTTGTAGCCTTGAAGAACGTCCCCCTAATAAACACCCGGCTTTAGCGAGACCCGTGCGACTTTTTATGCTCATGGATGCAATCCGGTAAGCAGTGAGTACAACAGTGTGATCAACAGATCAAACGGCGTCTATGTGAGGATCATTAGGCCTGATGGTGAGGGCGCGCAAGACAGATGGGAGTAGTAGCTGTGTCTTACAACAGTTGGGAGATGTCCCAACTCTTTTGAGCCATCAGCGTCAAGAGGCTTGGTTAAAGTGAGACGCCGATAACTGTCTGGGACACTAGTCTTAATTTCCTATGCTCCACGTTCTGTTAACACCAACCCACCTAAATTAGTGGAAGTCTGCAAACGACTCTAAGTACTAAATTACTATAGGGAACTCAGCCCAGACAGTTTATCCTGGGTTTTTTCTGATGAGGGACGTGAAACTGAGGTCAGGGGAGTGACCAAATTGTCTGGGGAGGTACGGAAGATTGAAAGTGTTGCATAACTCTGGGATGAAACCACTATTCTACCCAGCTTCAAAAAGGTTTAGACGATATATGTGATGACCATTGAGGTATCAGTCTGCAACCGGTAGTGTCTAAAGTGTTGGCTGCTGTCATACTTCACACGCTGTGCGAAACGCGTGAGAAAGTGAACCACGAGGAGCAGGTTGGGTTTTGTTTAGGTCATGGATACACTGATTCCGTGTTCACCTTCCGTCAGACTGTCGGACACTGTCACATGTATTGCAGACCAACGATCGCAATATTCCTCGATATTGCGGCTGCTTTTGATTCACACGATAGAGCTATACGATTGTAATGTCTGCCAGAGAGAGGCATCCCTGAGAAATTTGTTAATATTACGAAAGCCCCACACTTTAACACCCCAGGTTGAGTGGATATATACACTGTTCCAAACCAATGGTGAAGTTAGACAGGGTTACCTAATTTTGCCATTCCTTTACACCTTAGGTATTGATGACATCCTACAGACAGTCCTGAAAGAAGTGTGGTTACGTAGACGTGTTACCAGGTAAAGCTTTTCGATCTTGAATATGCGGACGGCATTGTTTCACTGTGCGATAACATACAAGCTACACAAATTGTACTCAGTCAGTTAGTGATTAGTGTGCGTAAACGTAGTATGTTTTGTACGATCGAGGTGCTTCTGTATTATTGGACATCATCAAGATCAACATAGGACCAGGCATTATTGTGTAACGGTCCAAGTTGTCACATCTCACATCAGCACAACGAGTGGCAAGGCAATAAAATAGACGAAGGAAAGGAAAATCGGTCAAAAGAAGTAGAAAGTAGTAAAGTAGGCGAAGGAACAATGAGAAAGTGATGAGATTAAGTGTAGCGGTTAAGATAAAGATAATATATGCATACATCTGAACCACTACATAGGTTCTGAGCCATATCACCTACAGTCTCCAACCAACCGGCTAGTCTGCATCGTCCTGCATGGCTCAAACGAGCAGTCAAGAACTTCATGTATTGATGCCACGTTTTGGTCTGGCTACTCCGAGCCTACTTCCAGCTTGAACCTACTTCGGCCGACATTGTGCAATGTGGCAGACGGTGGCTAGGTATACGTAGCACATGTCCCAGCCACCTCAGTCGATGAAGGTTAACAACTGCATTAGCTGACTTACCTCTCTTCCTCCGTACGCCTGACTTCTGCGTTACTCGTGTGGTGACACCACGAAACATGACCTATGCTACGAAGGCAACAGTGGTCAAATACATGAAGCTTTCCCAAGTCTTCTACCTTCAATGACCATGGTTCACAGGCATACAGTAGAACAGAACAGACTGCAGCACAGTACACTCAATCCTTAATAGACAATCCGATATCACGGCGGCGCCACTGATGGCGTAAGTTGGCAAAAGCCAACCGAGCTTTCGTAACTATGTAGAGAGTTCGTTCGCTATTGATCCACCAAGGCTGATCTGACTTCTCACGTAAGTTAAGTGTTTAACGCGCTTGACCACTTCACTCTCTATTGTGAGCCGGGGCATCGTTGAAGACCAGTGCTGGAGCAACAATTTGCATTCGGGTGGCGAGAAACTCATCCCAAACACTCAAACTGCTACTAAAGGTGTGCAGAAGACTCTGCATCGTGTCAGAATGCACCAATCTAGGTCACCTTCGCTGCTTTCGTGATGTTAACCTCCCAGCATAAGGTCAAGTATACACAGCGTGCCACTGGGGGCATTTTTATTCTACACTCGTGAAACCTTGCCTCTCCAAGTTGAGGATGTTCGATGACGAAAGTGTACGATGTGGTACCATGGGATGAAGAAGTTGTATCAGGGTAGAATCTGTAGGTACCTCACAACTTTCTGGATGGTGTCCAAGATATCATGAAACCTAGTGACTTGAGACAATAGCACATGGCTCGGAATCCAAACCAGTGGCGATCATGTATCTTTGAGACTACTCCTATAACAACCCATTTCTACTTTCCTTTCCATTTTTCCTGAGTTTTCTGCGTTTTCATAGTGTTGCTTCCTTATTTTGTATGATATATCCCTTGATGCCAATGCTGTACTAGGTTTGTGTTTGGATGGTAATACATAAGTAAGCTCAAAAGCTACAGA
Organism: Heterobilharzia americana; assembly: GCA_944470555.2. Classification (NCBI taxonomy): domain Eukaryota; kingdom Metazoa; phylum Platyhelminthes; class Trematoda; order Strigeidida; family Schistosomatidae; genus Heterobilharzia; species Heterobilharzia americana. The sequence goes on along the minus strand of OX104127.1, from coordinate 120,127,204 downwards.
TATCAGAAAATCAAGCTTCTGAAGGAGTGGATAAATCTACTTACCAAGGTTTACATACAGTTAATTCGAAACATTCTAGTCCACTATTCTAAAGAGAAAAGTTGAAAATTACGTTACAGATAGTTTTCTAGTAGAGATCAGAAACGTTAAGTATACAGGCCTCATGTATAAGCAACTACGATAGTAGACGACATAAATAATTAATCCTTGTATCCACTAAAAAAAGATAAAGGAAAGGAAAACAGCATCTTTCAAATATGGGTATTCAATTAAATAATTCAATTAAAGACTGGTGGGGATTAACTGACTAGTTTTCTAATTAACCTACTGTAAACAGATAAGACTTAACAAAACATAGACACAAAACTTACTGATACGATCAGCCATGAGGCGTCCCTCTTCATATTTGACTAACTCTTGGCGTACTTTTGCTAACTCGTGATGTGCTCGTTCATCACTACGCAAGTCTTGCTTATTACCCACGAGAATTATCGGAACGTTTGGGCAGAAGTGTTTTACCTCCGGATGCCACTTTTCGATTATATTATCAAGACTGTCAGTACTAAAACAATAGATGGAGAAGAAAACATTATGCAGTCGGGTAAGAGATTGGAACAAGTAAAAATGGCAACATGTATGAAAGTCTACAGTTTACAGCGGTTATATCAATGCACACACATACAAGTCGCCCTCTGAGAAGTCGTAAATTACTTAGTGAAAAACTTCTAGAGAGGGAGAAAGAGACGATACATTCAGATATCCAACAGGTGTGTTTAAACTCCTAAATAAGTCAGACAGTTAATATCAACATGGAACCTGGTGTTGCTATGTAACGACACGTCGCCACACCTCATTTCATCACACTAAGGTAGAAAGCACCAAAATTTAAGCATCTTGTGAAGAAACTGGATTTGTAGCAACGATGATGCATGACTACAGAGCCCAAGGGATATTTACTTGGGGTCGGTTACGTACGGACTTTTTGAAAGTTTGTGGTTCAGCTTTAATTGAGTTGTATACACCTAGGAAACCCATATTATTGGCACCAGAAGGTCGAAGGGTAGAGGATTGTGGTATTTTGGGGTCAAGCTATTCCACCCCAACTCATTCCGACACAGAAGGTAACATCAGAATGGTACTGCTGGTTATCTGTAAGGAACTCCTCATACCTCTTCTCCATCATGGGACAATAAATTACGCCACAACGATGACTCCTTTTTGTCCTACCACTATCAAAGACTTCTAGCATGTTTGAATCTCAGTGGAACAAGAATTGGACCAGGATAGCTAGTATGTCATTTTGATATACAAGTCCAACCACCAAGTCAAGGTAGCAATTATCGGTCGGGAAGAAGGTCGTTACATAAGGGGATCTACATAAGCATATCCAAGACAAAGTTAGGAGAAAATGGGAAAAGTGGACACCCTTGACGGCTATCCGTTGTTTAATACGATAGCTAGCTGACGAAAGATGAAACGATCGTTATCACACATGATTTCGCGAGAACAGCAAATTACATTCGGTGCATGGGGACAGAAATGGTAAAGTCATGCTGAGGTTTAGAGTTGTGCCCAAATACCAGAAAAAGTGTAAAGCAGGCAACAACTTTGTAATGAAACAATAGTATGTGATTGTACGGAATGATATAATGATGTTCGATAGGAAGGTTGAATGCAGATACATGATACGGGGTAGTTGAGTGCTCACGAAAACCATATAACTGATGACTAAGTAATTATACTCGATTAATGATAACCCGTTCCAAATAACTAGTGATCAATAAAACTGACGAACTGATCGCATCATACCCCACAACATATAGAATTACTCAACCTTTTTTAAACTATCGCTTACATACAACGAATGCAATTGAAAATATGAATAGGAACCAAATCATTAAAAATGTACAGTAGATTGATAGTAAGAGAGACCACAGGATAGCCAATAACTTTTTACTAATATATTTAAGGCTCCTTCACTGTCTAGAATACCAAACTTGACGCTATCACCCAATGTCAGATAACCAATATGTAACCAAAATAACATTTTAAAGGACGCCTATTGTTTATGGCTTTCTATATGCACAAGGCAATCCTGTAGAGATATAGATCACTAGTACAAGCACTTGACAGTGGATTTCGGACTCAAACTCCATACCAACTACTGGGCAACCAGGTAGTATCAGTAAAGCTTGCACGTTAAACGTGGTTTGTAACCTAGTACAGTACCAGTAACTACACCGGACCATTTTTAATCGATCAAGTAACGATTCCACTGCTTCAAAAAAAGATAAAGAACATAAGCCCATGACGATTAGTTTATTAGTAGTACAAAATAAGCAATGCAAGCACAAAACATCGAGATCTTGTTTGTTTACAGAAGTTACCAGCTACTTCTCGGGTAGTAATCACTTGCTCGATTTAATCTATGAAGACTATACTGTTAGGGATAGATACATAAGGTGCTTTACCAAGTGGAAACGGGTTACAATATGTGGTATGCACGTGTGAAGCTTTTAACAATGTCTTAAGATGTGTAAGTCAACACTCATTTCAACAATAATGAGCAATAAGATTAGATGCGTTGACAACTCCTCTTATTTGTATTGTCCATGATGGGTCAGCCTACGACAGAAGTTCAACTGATTCGCGAAAGCCTATGAGGAAGTTAAGGTATCGGATTACCTAGGATCGACCAAGTATGCAAAATAATTGAGTCTTTTCTAACGCATGATCACCAAAAGTAAATGACAAACGATTGGTCGCCAGTTTTCGAAAGACATCGCTTATGACTGGAACATTTAATTACATCGCCATAAAAAAATCACAAACAGCATAAATTCACATGCTTTGTAAGAGAAAAAAATCGACTGAATTAAGACACTGAATGGAGTATCAACAGCTGAAAAAACAAAGAAAAAAAGATTGATATAACATCCAATATTTAGGAAGCCAAGGATGAGCACAACGATACCATTGTAGTTGACTTCGGAATATGTGATGTAGAGACCTCAATGTCTACTTTTGAACAATCAGATGACATTTCAATGAGTCAGCAGTTTCCAGTATGGCTCACACCAGCAGGTGACGACTTCATAGATCGGTGTTAATTTCTAGTCTGATCAACTCTGGCTCTTTCCATCATAATCCCATTCCAGTAAGCACAGTACATTGGCATGAACAGTACCTTAGCACCGACTAGATCGCTGCCTGCTGAAAAGCTCGTTCGCTGGTTTTCGTCAGGCACAAAAACAACTTCGAAGATACGTATGATCGAATACCGGAACCCTTTAGATGCCCAATTTGTAAGTCACATGCTAATAGTAATATCATCACAGCATCGCAAATGAAACGCACTGACCAATACTACACGAGCTTTACACTTTCATGTTACATTTAACGAATGCAATGTGGTTGACAGCCTCAAGAAATCTCACAAAGACAGTTCTAACTAGGTTTAGGTTCCCTGAAAAACTATTGCTTTTTTATACGACCTGCAGCGCGATCAGAATCGATTAGTAGATTAGTGAATATAATTGTCTTTTTGGCGATATTCTGCCAAATTTCCAAGGAGTGATTGCACGTCTGAACTTCATTTAACAAGTTTGAGTGGCCTGATGGTATAATTCGCAGCGTCACATTAGAGACCAACTACAGTCGAGACATGAATCCCCATGTGGTTGCTGAGTTCTACGTCGCCACTTTTTGGTATACTGGAGTTCATTACTGTTAGTAACACATCTTGTCCACTTATTTTATTTTCCGAGGTTCTTAAGATAATTTCGGCGACTGGGTACACTAGGTAGAATGCTTAAAAGTCGATAACAACGCGAATAGATAGATATATGCCCTTCACCACCTCTTAGACTCTGAACGTTGCTGATTTTCGTATTTTTACCCTGTCATACACATTACTTTAATACCAACATTTTTCAATTTTCTCACCGTTTTTGGCGCTATGATGAAGCACAGCAACGTGAAATAGTGTCATTTCATGTAATTTTTTACGTCCATTCTTGTGTCCTGTACTAAACTAATTCAGTGCAGTGCAAGATGAAACCAGTCGACTACCAGTTCTGAGATAGAAACAATGGCTTTCAAACTAGAAGTTCATGTTCGACAAACCTACTGTGAGAAGCAGGACTGAATCACAGCTATGGAAAACCAACTATTTGGGAACATGATGTCTTTTGACTGTAGCAAGGATTCCGACAAGGGCTGGCGGAAAAGCTCCTAAAATTTACTGTGGATCAAACCATAGCTTGTGAATACCAAAAAGAGGGAAGAGTAAGGATGAGTGGGATACTGAGAAGCGAAGTGGACCCTAGTAGCCTTTCCTAGGTGATCATTGCAATCTAATCACTTAATAACTCGTATTGATTCACCTTTACACCCTCTAGGACAACCCCTTAAAGGTCATCAGATCCAAAAGCTGCGGCGGTCATATGAAAGTAAGCGTTCCTAGTGACTTACGATTGACACTCACTACCACAATAAGTGGTGCAAGTTCCTTGGGCTAATACATGCAAGGAGAAACTGAGGAAACTACTACCAAGAACAACAGGCTGCTTATCCTACCACCCTGGCCATCAACGTCTCAAACCACAGGCTAATTACAATGTGAAAACCCTCTGAAAAGTCACTTAATACAACTGGCAGTAGATAGTTCAGATACTGCTGTGCACACTAAACTATATATTCGGTATAACATAAAACACGAACTAAGTGCATTTGACTAGTGCTTAAAGTCATCTAGATAACGCTAAGTAGTTCTAGAACCAGCACAGCGGTATTTAAACATGAAAACCTACAGCCGCTAACCAAAAGCTGCCGATGCTACCAAGGTTAACGACTGAAGGTGGTCATCTACATATATATATATATATATATATATATGATCAGATTGTTCGAAATGTATAGCGCTAATACATCATATTTTCCAGATAATCTACGTCTTCTAATTACATTAGCCAAGTACTGAACATAGTTACCAAACGTATGGAAAAGTAAATATGCAACCAACCTGTCAATAGAGAAACACATCAATATGACATCGGTGTCCGGGTACGACAAAGGTCGGAGACGATCATAATCTTCTTGACCTGCTGTGTCCCAAAGGGCCAGTTCGACTTGCTTCCCGTCAACTTCGATATCAGCAACATAGTTTTCGAAAACAGTTGGAACATAAACCTCAGGGAACTGGTCTTTACTAAAAACTATGAGTAGACATGTCTTTCCACAAGCTCCATCCCCAACAATGACCAGCTTCTTTCGAATGGCGGACATGTTCTCGGCAAAACTCGAAATAAGGGAGCAGACCAAACTGCGCGCCTCTACAGCAGAAGACCGACTTTTGACACAAGACAAGAAATGAGAGGTTCAACATCAACAGTAAAAGTGCGAGCAGGGGAAACAAGTAGCTTTGAGAAGCGAAAATAACTTATTAAAAAACAAGTGTTAGCAGTTATAATATGGGAAAGCGATGGGTCTTATTGTAGACACTATGGTTGGGGAATGTGGGTTGGATAAACATACCTTCAATTGCTACCGGCAAATGTTCGTGGTAAGCCGTTTGCGCTCACGCACTAACTGGCAGTCGTTTGAAGAATTCGACCAATACAGCTGTGGCTACTTCTTTTAGCATTCCACAAGACACATTCTGTGCCATCTGGTGAGGTATGGAAGAAGGGTTCCCAGGAGACTGTCGGTTTGGGCCCGATAGCGTTAACTTCGTGGGGTGACAGACCTGGTGTGGGTCCTTGTAGGCTGTTATTAGGTGGCCTCCTCTTCTTCGATAGCTTAATGTCAACAAGTTGAGTTGTCTAAGGCGCCTCTCATGTGTTTTGTTTGTTAGTCCAACAGCTGACCCTGTTCTCATTTTCCTTACCTTCTCGAGGGTACTCACGCCTCTCTTTAGCAGAGGCAGCCATCGTGCTGAATACCTCTGATTCTGGTCTAACGTGGGTTTTTCAAGCCATGAAAATTAACTCCGGGGTCAGCTCTTCAGACCGTTTTCCTAGAAACTGGATGATGGCGACCACCGTTCCCGCCATTTCCCTATAGCCAGCACTAGTATCCAGTGTAGCAGGGAAGCTTAGTCCCAGACCCCCTTCTTTGGATACCGTGATGGCTGAGCACTTGTTGAGAGTGTTGCTGGTTTTCATCCCCTCCGGTGTGAGGAGGTACACCACCTTGCACTTCGCCGAGTCAATGCTCAAACCACTCACAGCTGAACAGGACCACAACTATGGCAACTCGTCCCGGGATATCCCAGTATTCTCTCCCCCACCCACTGCCCCCTATGTTTGGTGTTTCCGGCAAATAGGAGGATGGGTGAGGGGATGTGAGAGTGGAGGTCACCGATGAATACTAAGGTAGAAATTGCCTATGGGTCTCCCCTTGACGCCCCTGTTCTTGCGCTCCTCAAGGCTGACCGAATTCAATTTATTTTAGCATGAAATCCTCCGTCCTCTGGACATGCCGTAAACCATGCCATGAGTGGTCCAGTGATACTCAGCTTCGCAAGTTTGATGAACAGAGTGTAGCGTGGGATGTTATCGAAAGGCTTGGTCAAGCCTAGAAGGATAACGTGAACTGGTTGCCCGTTGTCCCATATAGTGGTCCACTCATCCCAAACAGTCGCCACCTTTGTGGTGCATGGCTATCTGGTTCTGGGGTCATGTTGGCTGTGATGAACGACTTTTTTTCCGCTTAGGTGGTCCCAAAAAGCACTTAAAACCGGGCTTTCCGGTACTTCGGACAGTGTGGGAAATGACGCCATTGGTTTGCAGTTGCTTGGGTTTTTCGGCCTCTCTCTTTGAAGGCTGGTGAAAAAATACCACACTTCTACTCTTTCGAGAGTTGACTTACTTCCAAAGAGTTCATGAACAGAATGCATGTGAGTACACTCAGCACTTCGACACAACTCTGTAGGACCGCCAGTCGGACGTCGCCACAGCCCGGAGATCTTCCTATTCTGAGTGATTAAAGTTTCGCAAATACTTGGTTTTACGACATCTTTAAGTTCATTAGCCATGTGTCGCAGTCCTGGAACTCCGTCACGTTAACAGATGTAGTGGTGGATGCATTTCTATATCCAGCTGCCCTTCAAAATGGCTGCTTAGATGGAAATGTTTGACGTGCCGAATAGCAAATACTCCACGTGATCCTTGTGGACAGAACTTCCACCCAATTTTGTCCGGAATATTCTTATGTGTTCTAAGATGTTTCACCTAACTGTATTTGGTTAATAGAATTTTGTTGCTGTATAGTACGTACTCCGTGTCAGAGAAATTTGTGGACTGTACAGTTGCCCAACGGCATTGTTGAGGTATTTTTGTAGTTTTGATATAATTTGGTGCTGTTTAAAAGTACCACAGATTTACCACAATTCCATCTCAGATTTGTCACTTCAAATCGCGTTTTGATATCTTTGAAACACAATCTTCGGCCTTGCATGACTCAATGAAGTTTGAAAAACTATACAGCAGCTGTCTCAGCTGTTTCCTGCTTTCAAACAGAAATGCTTGGATATTGGTCATTACACAGGGTTCAAACCATAGGTAGATCCACCTGTTAGTTGGCACTTGATCCTTAATCAGGTTTGGGCTTTCTTTCTGAGAGACACAAATGAGGATGTCTGGTGCAAATGAACATGGCGCATTCCCCGAAATGCTACGGTGATTGAAAGGTGGAAGCTGCACTGAACATCCAGCCTTCCACTTTCAGTTCCTAACGCCAGAGGCCTACAGAAACCGAGGAGGTAGATGAAGTACGGTATATAGCATACTGTGAGCTATTAAAGGACCATCTCCCGTTCTGCATTATCATGTGAGGTGTATTTCAAATGTCGCCACCCGCTTCTCACGTGCCTCGAACCTCATTCCCAGAGATAGAGCAGCGTGTAACGGATGTCATATTGTATCCGCTGATATACTTACCGATGAACCCCTGCTTAAAGGCTTGTCTTACTGTTCGGAAGCAGAACGCTCTGCCTGCTTTCCGCTGATCACTAATTTGTTGATTTGTTGTCGGCACAACGTCTCAGTTCATACTTCGCCTTATCTCCTGTTTTCACACTGTCTGACGCAAGTATAGCGACGTTTACCGTATTAAGGAAAGCGATGGCACCTCAAGAGCACTGGAGTCGGATGCAGGTTGAACAAAGTTGTGTCGCACTAATGAAACAACCCTCCAAAAGCTTGCTGGTGCATAACCTTCTGGACGCTATTATTGCTTTCATTTTTGTAAACCTACTCCTACTACCTGACAAACGTATATGATTCAGATACATATTGGGAACATTTCTTGTGACACCGTGCTAGGAGTCTGCATTTTCCTGACCCTTAATTTTTTCGGCTTATACCACTTTCTCCTCAGCACTGTGGTTCGCTGTGCCATCCTTAATGTCTCCAGACTCTGATGGCGGGGAGCTTTCACATACAGGGTTCGTGGGCGCTACTGATCCTCCTGTGCCTTCTTTTGAGTTTACCGACCAATCAGTTACGGCTCATTTGTCTAGAAAGTTTCCTCGTGGCTTATTTTTTCTTCTCAAGGCACAAAGCCTGAATACACAAGCTCCATTCTGCCAGAAGCTGGAGGGCACGTAAGGAAGGCGCCACCAAAACCCCGCCCAGACACGCTTTGAGATGCTTTAAAGCAGAAAGTGGTAAAATTCACCTCTTTATCGAACCAGAAAGCTGTTGATGAACTTTTTATTTTCGTGTAACTTGGCAAAATACCTTTACGACCCGAGTGGTATATGGAAACGTCATTGTGAGACGAGAATGTAGACAAACGTCCATTCTATGGGCTTTGGCTACACAAACTTACTTCGGGTATTCAATAAGTAACAACTGGTGGAGAGGCAGGCAAAGACATTGAAAGGTTGGGCAAAACTGCTTATTACGTGCACGTAAGGACACTTAGACAGATGAAAACACTGCTGATCCAACACAGAACGACTAAGTAGCCGCCTTAGAGACAACAACTAACGGCCTTAAAGTTACGCAAATGGTCACCGAAGTCCTAAAGAAATACATTCCGCAGTGACGACAGAATCACGCCTGTAGAGACGTTGAAAATAGCATCTGCTGGCACCGCCAAAGTTTGGTGATTATTCACGAGTTTGTTTGCTGTCTTTCTGGCATGGATAAGCACTGACGTTCACTTCAGGTAACGAATAAAAAGACAGGGTCACAATTTTGATTGACAATGAAGTGGAAGCGGGCTTGATCCTATGTGTATCTTTCAAGAAATACCATTTTCACCCAGTCCTGGAGCTCACAGTGGCAAACATATCGGGTGCTGACCCTCATGTCACCAAGTTCCCACGTAAACCCGGGTCGTCGGACAGCCCTCCAGAGGAACCTATCATTGCTGAAATCTCATCTTGCATCTTTGGTATAGATTTTTTAGCATTGCGAGCTGCTAGTTGACTACGGTCGCCATAAATTGATTGGCTGTAGCAGTCAGTATTTTATGTCTGACATCGTTACTGATGCAAGAATAAACTCAGCACTAACTTTAATAACTAACACTGTGTGTGGCACAGTAGTGGAGAATTTCCCAAGTTCACAAAAACCTATTTAACATAGTGGCACGCCACGCTATTACCAGAGGTCCTCAAGTTTCACCAGGACCTGGAGGCCTAAATATTAAAAGATCACTGGTAGCAGAAGTAGAGTCCAGTAAGCTTCCGGTGATGAGAGTAATGCACCTTTCACTCCTGTACATGGTTCCAAAACAAGCACCAGGTGAAGTGCGACTTTGTGTCAATCAAAGAGCGTTAGCCAAGCACAGGGCCACCGACAGACGCCACGTCCATCAAGTACGTGATTTTGTGAACTCCAAGGCGGAAGCTAATATTTCCCCCAAAACCGGTCTCGTTCAGGCTCATCACCATACCCCTATGAAACACAATGGTGTTTCAAGAAATGCAGTCACTGCTCCCTTTGTGCTATTCGAAATCACACATATATCGTTCGATTTGATAAATACTCCTTGAACCGTGCAAAGATTTGCGGATCAGGCACTTCTTGATTTACCCTTGGTCAGGAGATATACACGCTACCCGCTAGTGGCTAACAAGCCCGAAACAGAGCACCTGAGGCACCTAAGAGCAGTTTCTGAACGACTGTGCGAATTTGGATAACCATCGACCGTCAAAATGTGAATTCAGAAAAGAATTACTACAAGCACTGGAACACAGCCACTCCCGGCGGTATTATTCCAATTCCGAAAGAGATGGATGCGACTAAAGAACACCACTTTTCAGACTCATTTTGAGAGCTACGCAGTTTCCCTGGATTGACAGACCTTGATCGACGCTTCATACCTAACTGTAGTTAAGCAGGTCGACCGCTGACAAATCTGTTGCGAGGACAAGCTAGAGTAACTCATGCAACCCAACCGCCTTTACTGCATCCGATAAACACTAAGTTCTGAAACTCTCCTCTCTCGTCGGAACCTAGAGGCGCTACGTCTTCCCACAACGAAAAACAGGACCAGCTCTTGGGTTGGCAAAAAAGTGCTAAATAAGTTCCTAGGTGTTTAATAGACAAAACACACGCAACCAATGCTGTAGTACAGAGCATTAGGTTACTGGGAGACAGGCATATGGAAGCAAACTCCTTGTTGGACTTCCATACACTTCCCTCTGCCTGCTACTTTGACTTCCTTTCTAGCTGAAGGCGGGCCCTCCCGCTCTGAAAGTCGCCCTGGTTATGGCTGGAATTATATTTTTGAAGGAACGAACCTGTATTCAAACTTCTCGTTACGGGCCTATTATTGTCGCTTCGCTCCCAATAGTAGAAGCATAGTGTGGAGGAACGAACAGCAATCCTCAAACTGAAACTTCATAATCATCAAGGCCTGGGAATGATCACGAAAGTCAACGGGAACATGTGACGCTTACCAACCATGAGGTAGCCGGGGCCGAAGAAAATTGTGGACAAAAATTTATGGACGTCCACTTGATGCACCCAAACGAACCTGCTACGTTTTTACGCCGGAGTTGAAAGCACCAGATCTTTGGCTTTTAGTCGCAAAATTCAGTAAGCTTATAAATCTCTGACGACAACCGGTACAAAGATGAATGTGATCCACAGTTATGAACTCGTTAGGGGGCAGCGAATAACAGACCGTATGAATACATTCATGCACAAAAGCAAAAGCAATAATCGCAGTTGTCCACGGTGTCAACTTGTGCATACTTATTCTATTGAAATCCTACGTTTTACTAGTATGCAGCATCAGCATCCCAGCAATCGCAATTATTTGCCCTAAAGCAAAGTGTAATTTAAATATAAATTTATTCATCCTTGTGAAAATGGTGACTGTCTACATAATCAGGAATAAATATATACAGATGCTTCAACAGTCACTGTAGGCTCAATCCTAAAACAATGTGTTCATGGTTAATAGTAACTGTGGAATTTACTTTTAAAACGACCCAATACCTCGTAGTTCTGATGCGGTATATTTAAATGAGAGTTATCGACTATTTGCTTACCCATCAAACATTTCAGACACATTTTTAACGAGTACAATTTCTCAGCATTCATAGACTATCAAGCTCTTATAAGAGCTATCGACACAAGCACGGCAAATATGGCACTTGGAACCCACTTCGCAATTCCCTCGTGACACAAGGCATATTGGAGGCGGTTGAAGCGAGGCACCTAGTACCTAGTTTCGCACTTACGTATCCGTCTTCAACAGCTACTACATTCACCTCGCAGAGAAAACAAAGTTGCAGGCAATGAACGAGGATCCAAAGCATTCAAGCAAATAATCCAAATACTTAGGCGCGTTCAAGAAGCGCTGCCTAACAACTCTCCATCCCTCCGTTGTGACGTATCTATGAGCAGACCCAACTTGTTCATGTTTTTATTGGCAGGATGATTGGTCCTTTCTATGATGCAGACCGTTTCTCCTTCCGGTACTGTATCCGCACAAAGTTGGTTGCTGACCGGTATGTGTGTCCATATATGGATCGAGATATTTGACGGTTCTTCAGAGCCGGCCCAGCGTGCCGGTGATCCAACATGCAGGGACGTTCGCTTCTACACGCCGGCAGCTTCCTCTCACCAGACAGTAGATTCCATCGTACGCCTGTCAACACCATTGGATCACTGCCTCCATCAAGTGACTTTAATTACATTCCAACATGCATTGAAGGATTTACGACATAGCCAACAATGCTACATGTACATGACACGTCTGCTGAAAGAGCGGTGAAAAATACTAACCAACGCTGGTTAGCTGGCTCTTCTGTTCCAAGTACCAGTACTATGGGCGGAAGTGCGTGATTCGAGGGTTTTCCATTCCATCAACTAACCAAGTTTCTGGAAATCGGAGGCATAGTAGTTACTGCGCGCCATCTTGTATCCGGTGGGCCTGTATAAAGGTTCTACTGACGGGCAAAAACGGCACTAATGGCAGGAAAGGTTGATGATAAATTCAGTGACGAATTGCCACCAATCCTCCTTAGTAGATGTTCGAGGGTCGAGCAGGGAATTGGTCACCATGCTGGATAGTTAGTCTGTGGATCCATGTTGTGCTCCCCTGAAGAATAATTTAACCCAGCAGTAGGTGATTCATCAAGCTGGACGAACCATGTGCGGCAGCTGCGGTGCCATATAAGTACACCAGGACTTCAAGATTCTACTGCCAAAAATAATAATATTTTCATTCTCATATAATGGATTTAACATGAGAGATACCAGTTTACAAGCATCCTCAAGTTGATAACTCTTGAAAGTTTACAAAGTGATATGTAGTATAAATAATTGTACACCGAATCACTGACGCGCATAATTACGTTAAAACTCGCCGCATTTCATGGGAAGGACATGAATCTACCACCTCCCACAACATAGATAGGTCCCACTATTAAGAACAGAAGGGCGTATTGTTCGAAATTCTGTCATGACCAGCAGAAATAGTCAGCCCATCTACGTAGTTTTTCATTTTATAATATGACCGTCCACTTACTGGAAAGTTTTTCAGTTCCTAGCTTTGCCAACCACATGGGACTCATGCATTCCCCAACCCATGTATCTGTAACAAGACGCATTTCCTCTCCATCTTATTACCAGCAACACTTATCTTTTCGTGAGTACTTTTCGCTCCTCCTTTTCTCATTCCCCACTCCTTTTTTAAGCGACGCGTAATACTCACCTGAAGGTGCATGCAAAAGCAGGAATGACAAGCGGTTAGTCGACCCAGGACGCATGAAGAACTTGATTACGAAGGAAGGTGTAAGAAACTGAAGATTGACCCACTTTGGCTAAGACGCCTTAAGCCCAACCTCAACTTATTTCCCCGCCTTTTGTGTGGCATTACTCATGCCTGTTGCGTTCCTACCTTTAAGCCTAAGCCCTCGTACAGTCTACCCAGTTGTGGGTGCACTGCACCTGTCGAAAAATACCACCTCAAGCTTAGGCTACGACTCTTTGTGATGCAGTACAGCGAGTTACGGAATAAGCTCCCACATCGTAATGGCACTCGCATGTCCCTATTTTAGTTTCAACGTCTACCCAACGAATTCCTTCAATTCACTGATATCCATAAGTTTCTTGACATTCACACTATATCCATAAATACGAAGTATGATGGAGCAATCGGCATGTAGTCATGGTCGAGCCACTGCGTCCACCATGAACGTACTTGGGCCTCTAAATTTATGAATCAGAGTTATTGAAGCCCCACGAGTCCCTCCTACACTGATAGGTTTGCAATTGCACACAGGGGCGTGAGTACTGGATCCCCTCCCCAGTACAATGAACTTGGAGTATACTGCTTTCCCCTCAAAGCCACCACGATACACCCCAAATATATATAGCTTTAAGAACCTTATAGTGGAAAAAATATGTAGTTGACTCCACACACAGTGAAAACGTGCATAAGGTTCGAAAAGATCTAAAAGAATAGGGACATCTCCCTTCTCTAAATTGGATGATGCAGTAATTCCCTTTTCCATATTTGTTCGTGCTTCTTTTTTGTCACACTTGCAGAAACAGCTCGGTGAGGACGTTTGACGCTGAGTTCCAATCTGAACATTACTGCTTAGTGGAGATAATACCTGCTTTGTGACGCCAAGAATTGCCAGGCCGCTCCCACCGCTTCGTGGTTTCTGGGCCATCTTCACGATCAGCTCACCTACAGGTCATGATTCTTCTCGCGACCCACCGTCTAAGCTTTCATAACAGTTACAATAGCATAAATATTCTGAATAAATGATTAAACCAGAGACCAATTTACGTATTGGCTCGGAACGGGACTTGCCTGCGGTAGCTCCTCGCTACATGTTTCCTAGTGCACCGTATCAAATGATCAAATGGTCCCTTGGTTATATAACTGTGGATACTTGCTGACACTCCAGATCGTATAAATAGGTTTTTTGTGGTTAGCAGAGCTAAAAACTGAAGGGCTTTCAGGCGAATGGATGTTTGTATCACTGAATAAGAAACCATGTAAATAGAATAACAACGTTGGCTGGTTATGACTCGCGCTTTTGTTGTTGATAGTAGAACCTATCTGTGTAATGACAGATGAAAATCCGTGCCCGCCTCTTGATTCGCAGCAAGTTTTAATAAATCTGTGCATACCAATAGCTTGGTATGTGAGTTATATGATTCCAAATACTATACTGTAAGCTTTCAAACATTATCAGATAGACAGTGCTTGCAAACTGGTATCTGTCATGTTGAATCCATTATATGGGAATGGGAATTTTTGTTATCTTCACTTCTACGCTCTGCATCTGCTGAAAGTTGCATTTTCTTTGTCCCGTAACTGCGATCCGCTGTTTTTGATGGAGTTCAACGATCTCTCCTCTGTACCATTCAGGACCTGTAAAATCTTGTAGATTTTCCGACATTTATCAATGTGATAATGCCTGTAAACTGGCTTCTCTCATGTTAAATTGCTAATGTCAACATAAAAAATTTATTTATTGATTTATATGAAAGTTACCATGCATAAAATACACTTCTCGAATGATGCTGCTTACGCTGATGCAAAAAAACTCGAAGTCTATTTATACACACCACCATTCGGACTACCAACCATTTCAACATTTGTATGCATCCACTACAAGTATTCCCAGTAGAGTTAATCCAGGTTACCTTCAAATGCGACATGGTGACCCGGAAATGCGTTGATTCAGACACTCACCTTGGTTACTTAGCTGTGGACACTTTGCCGACACTCCAGGCTGTATAAGTGGGTTCTTTGTAGTTAGCGAAGAGAAAAACTGGGGAACTTTCTGAGGAATAGACGGCTATATTGCTAAATATCAGACCATGTAGATGGACTAACAAAGTCGACTGGTTATGACGCAACCTTCGAAAATTGAGCTGCCGTGTTCCTAATGGCGGAACCTATCTGTGTGATGGGAAACGGCAATCTATGCCCATCCCAAAAACTGCAACAAGTTTTAACAAGATTATGCACATCAATGACTTGATATGTTAGTTAGTTAATGCAAAATACCATTTTGCAAAGATTTTAGGATTTGTCCTGGTGCGAACTTGACAGGCGCAAAGACCAATCACTAATTATTCGGACCTGCTTTATGCCTAGGAATACGAAACCAAAGAAGAACACGATAGATTAGTCGGATGGAATAATATATTTGGATAGTTGTGCCAAGATACCGATGCGTTCCAACTAACTGGCTAGAGAGTCGAATACGAGCAGTGCAACGTAACACGACAGTGTGCCAAATGGCGAGAATGCTTGACCGGTTGCCTTCAGCTAAGCGAGTCCAGTTAAACTGTCAAGGTCAGCATCAATGTCGAATGTCGTCAAACCCTAGGCTATTGATTTTGGGGAAGCGTGTGACTCTACAGATCACTCCCCCCTTAGTGGGTTCGTGAGGACCCTGAGACGATACCAGCCGGAAGTAAAACTTCAGTGGCTTGACCACTGTTAAAACTCTTCCGATGGGTTCACTGCATGAAGTGGCCCCTGGCTGTCCGAACTTATTCTGGGGTGTCGTGGCAATTAAAAAATAAAATACAATAAATCGAATTGTACGTTGATCGCAATCCCCAGTTTTCTTCGACATTCCGTCCAGTGCTCGTTGCACTTGGAATATAAATGAAAGTCTTTAATACCATGAAAACGCTTCGAAAAAATAGGAATTATGTATGTACAAATATATAGAAAATAAAGTTTACTCTTATTTTCACCGTTTTTAAAAAAAGTTCCATTACATGGCAATAAAAAATTGACATAAAAAGGCAAAATGTGCGAGGATTTGCGCATTACCGGTAACTAAGAAAAATAGTGCCTTGGAAAAAAGTTTGTAAGTAAAATAAATATGGTTGGCACATTTTATTTCACACCGCTAAGTTGAATACGATTTTAAATACTCCGGGAACCTGACGGTTCTACCTGATCATGTTTTCTGCTGCCACGATGGTTGTTGTAACTGTGCATTACCAGGCACATCGCCAAGAATTTCGATAATTGAGCTATCCGTCGGTCGGCTGTAGCGAGCTGAAAAGTCACTTAAAATGGGGTTGCCTTCGAAATAAGCTGGTTTCGAACGGTCGATACTGACAGTATCTTCACGTCCGTTTCTGTCTATTATGTAAAATTTCTCGTGTCGTTTGATCACTTTGAATGGCTCGCCGTAGGGTGGTTCAAGTGGTCGACGAACGGCGTCATGGCGAATAAACACGTGTGATGTCTTTTGTAAACTGGGGTGAACAAAGACACCAGTCGTTTGAGGTCTAACTGGAGAAGGCCTAACTGAACGCATTGCGTTTGCAGATCTAGTCACGTACGATGCCCTATCGGAAACGTGTTTGAAAGTTGAAGGAGAAACAAACTCACCTGGTAGGCGAAGAGTGGTCCCATACATGAGTTCTGCAGAGGTACATCCAGCATCAACTTTCAAGGCGTTACGAATACCTAGTAGGACTAGAGGCAGAGCCTCGGTCCACTGAGGTATGTTTCCAGCTGAAAGGGAAGCTTTCAGCTGTCGATGGAAACGCTCTACCATGCCATTTGCTTGTGGATGGTAGGCTGTCGTTCGGAACCGGATGCAACCTAAAAGTGCCGTTAGAGCGTGAAATAATCCACACTCAAATTGGCGCCCACGGTCGGTTGTGACGTAAGATGGACATCCGAAGTTCGCGATCCATCTTTCGACGAAAACACGAGCCACTGTTTCGGCAGTAATATCCTTAATAGGTACTGCTTCCGGCCATCGTGTGAAACGATCAACACAAGTGAAAAGGTAGGTACATCCATTAGATTCTGGTAGGGGTCCTACAATATCTATATGGACGTGGTCGAAACGCATGTCTGGGGCTAGAAATGAGCCTAAAGGGCTTTTCGTGTGTCGCGTGACTTTGCACTTTTGACAAGCACGACTGAGCCCACTCCTTAACGTCTTTTTCATTCCAGGCCAGCAGAAACGTTGTGCGATAAGCCTAATGGTGGCTCGTACACCTGGATGAGAGAGTTTGTGCAACGTATTGAAGACGTTGCGTCGACAACTCTTCGGAACTATTGGGCGTGGTTGACTAGCAGAGACATCGCACAAAATTGTATCCTTGTCTGATCCAACCGGACAAAGTCGCAGCTTGAGAGTTGTGGACGACAACTCATGATGCAGCTCAAGGTCTTCCTTTTGACGCCGAGCTAGTTCAACGAGATCAACGCCCCCGATGTGATTTATCGAAGCTATTCGTGATAGTGCATCGGCTACGGAGTTATTTGCTCCAGAAATGTGGCGGATGTCTGACGTGAACTGGGAAATGTAATCCAGCTGTCGCGACTCACGCGGGGAGTATTTGTCAGACACCGAGCTGAGGGAAAACGTTAACGGTTTGTGGTCTGTGAAAATAATGAAATCACGACCTTCCACAGAATGTCGAAAGTGGCGTACAGAACAGTACATGGCTAGGAGTTCCCTACCAAATGTACTGTATCTTGTTTCCGCGTCTTGCAGCCGCCTCGAGAAAAAGGCTAACGGTTGCCACTGGTTGTCAGTCAACTGTTGCAAAACTGCTCCAATTGCTGAATCAGATGCATCAACAGCAATACTCAAAGGAGCATTGGGGTCATGATGCATAAGCATGGTTGCGTTCGAAATGGCTTCCTTGACTTTAGAGAAAGCAAGTCTAGCCGCGTTGTCCAGACACGAACTTCGTAGTTCCTCGAAGTAGATCTGTTAGTGGTCTCATGACAGAGGCACAGTTAGGGATAAACCTTCGGTAATAACTTACCAGGCCATTGAAAGTGCGGAGATGTTTCACAGTGGTCGGCTCTGGATAGTTTGTGATAGCCGCCACTTTATCTCTCAATGGGCGTATACCTTTGTTGTCAATGGTATGCCCAAGGAAGCTGAGTGATTCAACTCCTATTTCACACTTCTGTAAGTTGACTGTGATGCCATGTTTTTTAAGTCTTTCGAATGCGAGGTCCAAATGTTTGAGGTGAGTTTCCTTATCTGGACTCGCAATTAGACAGTCATCGATGTAGACATGAACAAAATTCAAACCACGGAAGAAATCATCCATAAAGCGTTGGAATGTTTGTGCTGCATTCCGAAGACCAAATGGCATGCGCAGGAATTCAAACAGGCCAAAAGGAGTAATAATGGCTGTTTTCGCGATATCTTCTGCTGCCATAGGTATCTGGTTGTACGCTTTGACCAAATCGATTTTAGAGAAAATGTTCATTCCGCATAAGGTTGCAGTCAAAACGTAAACGCGAGGTATCGGGTAGCAGTCCGGAGTTTTTTGGCGTTAAGCCTTCGGTAATCACAGGTTGGACGCCAGTCGTTGCTATCCTTTTTGGGAACCATGTGCAATGGTGATGCTCAAGGACTATTTGACGGTCCGATTACGCCCAGTTCGAGCATGTGGTCGAATTCGCTTTTCGCCGTTTTGAGCTTATCGGGGGCTAAACGGCGCGCTTTGGATGCCACAGGTGGACCTGTGGTTGTCACGTGATGCATAACATTGCTGGTTATGCACGGAAGAGTGTGCTCGGTTGTCGCAACTCTGGATATTTCTCCAAAACTGCTCGGTAGGACGCGTCGCCTGATTGTTTGGTTCTAACGAGGGCTAAACTCGGACCTACATAGGTGGTGCCGCCAACAGATAACTTTGTGTTGTTATCTATCAGTCGTCGACGGCGAGCATCTAAGGGTAGATCGTAATGGTTTAGCAAATCCATGCCAATGATGGACATAGAAACGTCAGCTGGGGATAAAATCCAGTGGATAGGTTTACGTAAACCTAAGTTGAGGTGGGCATAGCGTCTCCCAAATGTCGCGATTGCCTTGCCGTTGGCTGCTTGAAGATTGAAGGATGGGTCAAGATGGCTCTCCTTTGTCGTTGTGGGAAGAACGCTAGCATCTGCGTCGGTGTCGACGAGGTAACGGACTTTCGTTTAACGTTGGCGACGTAGAGCAAACGGCTGTTTCTGCCGGCTACGGTTGCCGTGGGCACGTGCCGGCGTGACCGTTTCTCGAGTTTGTGTCCTTCTTGAAACGGCATGGTTTCCGACATTTTATGGCTTCATCTTCGTAAGTGTTATAAAACCAGCACCATTCAGGGTTTTCCACTCTGTTAGGTTTAGTTTTGGGGCCACCACGCGATTTGCTGCGATGCGCCAAGGTGCCTTTCTGTGACGTGCTACGTGAGCTACGACTTCGAGATCGTAGCAACTGTTTCGCAGAGTTACGCAGCTTTGTCACCTCTGAATGCTGGGGCTCTGGTTTGTCGCAGATGGAATATACTTCGGAGACGGGTCTGCTGGAAATCTCCAGTATTTTATCTACCGAGGCTGCCAGGTCATCGAGTGGGACTGGCTGAAGTGTCACCAACACAGTTCGCACCGGTTGTGGTAGTTTTGAGAGAAGTAGTTCTCGAGTGTTCGTGCGCCCATAACTTCTCGCATGCGTGCGAGGACTTTGGTAGCTGAGTGGCTGCCTAGCTTGATGTTACGAAGTAATTCGTCTAGGCGCTGGCGATCTGTGAGATAGCTTTTCTTTAAGAGTGCGGTCTTGAGAAGCGCATAAGAATCGCCTACTTCAGGATTAAACATGTGTGCCGTAACGTCCCTGTTTGATTCCCGCGGTAGTGACCGTATGACAGCAAGAAATGGAGAAGGAGGATCTGAGACCCCTGTTCTCGAAAATCTGCCCCGGCGTACAGAGACCATGTTTCTGCATTGTCTGGCCAATACGGCACGAGTTGGATCATGTTCGTAGTCGGCTTGATAAGAATAAGCTTTGGAGTGTGGTCGGACATGAGAAAATGTAGTAAATGGATGT
Source organism: Heterobilharzia americana (assembly GCA_944470555.2). NCBI lineage: Eukaryota > Metazoa > Platyhelminthes > Trematoda > Strigeidida > Schistosomatidae > Heterobilharzia > Heterobilharzia americana. The sequence goes on along the minus strand of OX104127.1, from coordinate 120,106,899 downwards.
ATAAATGTTATCGAAATGAAAACAATATACAAATATAGAATGGAGCAGGCTCACCAATTCAATACTTGTTATTGGTCGGGATATGTGATCACGTCCGGCTCATCAATTTAGGATTTGTCCTGGTGCGAACTTGACAGGCGCAAAGACCAATCACTAATTATTCGGACCTGCTTTATGCCTAGGAATACGAAACCAAAGAAGAACACGATAGATTAGTCGGATGGAATAATATATTTGGATAGTTGTGCCAAGATACCGATGCGTTCCAACTAACTGGCTAGAGAGTCGAATACGAGCAGTGCAACGTAACACGACAGTGTGCCAAATGGCGAGAATGCTTGACCGGTTGCCTTCAGCTAAGCGAGTCCAGTTAAACTGTCAAGGTCAGCATCAATGTCGAATGTCGTCAAACCCTAGGCTATTGATTTTGGGGAAGTGTGTGACGCTACAGTTTCATGAACTATCAGTTTGAAGATGCTTGTAAATTGGCACCGCTCCTGTTAAGTACATTATGCGAGGATAAGAATTACTGTTACGTAAACTTTGGCACTCCGATCAGCAGGACCTTTTGATGTTTTCAATAGGGTTCAACGAAATGCCCTCTCTACCATCAGGACTCGTAAGATCGGGGTTGTGCGGATGAGCACAACATGAAGAGTGGGGAAGAACTGGCTTACGAATTCGACGATGTGGAACTGAATCTCGATGACCTCAATGTTTGATGGAAATGTAATTGCCTTAATGAAGGAAAGTGGAATATTCTGCTAATGACCTCGGGATAACCTAGGGAGCTGGACTTTTCTGTCGAAAACTTAACGAACTGCAGAAAAGTCTTCAACATACTTCAGAAACTCCGGGGGTGTTGCGTCGCCCAAAGCTTTTTAGCACACATTCGGCCCTAGGTTGCCGAAGTTAACCATAAGTTTATGCCGGCTGGGGATGCAAGCAGCATCGTTCGAGAAATGTATTGGACGCATGATGACTTCCACTTGATAGGATCACTTGGTACAGGGCACTAGAAGACGCATAGTGTAGGGCGACTGGAGGTAACCCGCCCTCCAAATCAGTAGGCAAATTGATATCTAGTCATTTATTCAGAAAATCTCTGCTACCGAAACTCTTAGGAAAATTTAGATGGTTTGTCGCTTGAAGAATCCTGACCAGTGGGTGAGTTAATCGTGAAAATGTCCCAGAAACCGAGGAAGATAGGGAGCAGTCTTACAGGGCCAACTGTCGGAATAAAAACGCCCTAAACAATTCAATTTGTCCACCCTAACCCTTAGGAGGGAAAGAGACAACCTAACAACAGTCCAACGGATTATCTATCGAGAAAACCACCCCAAAACGACAACATTATCGATCCTAGACCAACAGTCCCACGAGTACACCACTCGCGTTCCCCACCAGAGAGCTTAGATGAGAGTTAGATCTAACTTCTTTCAGGGTCTGTGTTTTATGAAGCTATTTGGAGAAGAAAGTGGTGATGACCGCTGCAGCTGACTCTTTCAAACAAATGCCAGATAAGCAAATGAGCCCGAATGGCTTACCACCAACATACGCCGGTCACAACTGGGGGTATACATATCCACAAGTGTGTTACTTAATCATAGTATCTACACTATGAAACACACTCTCCATATTATTACTGACAGCACTGGTTTTTTCCATAGATACTTTTCACTCGTCTTCTTCCATTCTGTACTCTCCCCATCTCCCTTGTTCAATGCTTTTTGCAAGGGCCTGTAAAGACAGGAATGGCAAGGGGTATATCAACTGTCTTCTGATGGTAAATGATAACTTTCATTTTTCGAATCAAGATAGCTGGATCTCTGGCAGACAACATATGTACACTAAGAATAGATATGGATACGGCTTGTGTAAGAAATATTTATCTGGGATACGCACGTATCTTAAAAAGGCAAGTTCCCATTTTCATTTTACGACGTACGAACACATCCTTTTTAACATCCACAGGCATGCCAGAGATGGTAAAGAAGTGACGGCGGAAAAAATCAGGACTCATATCTAGATATGGTTTTACAACAGTCGTGACGATGAAAATGAGGGAGAAAAAGCCAGTAGAGGAAAAATGGTAAGCTCAATGTATTCTCATAGGTTCATGAACTTACTTCCATATTGGATTTGTTTATTTCATTTACAACACACAGTGATATAGTATTATTTACTTGATGACATTCCGAGCATAAATTATTGCTAACAATCATGCCAGTGTAATCAAACTACTTTCAACATTTGATTTTTATAGTTATGTCATATCCCCAAAATATATGAACGACACATTTACTGTGTTGAAGTCGGAATATATTGACAATTTCCTCACACACGTAAACTCAGTAGTGGGCGCAATACAATTCACTTACGAGGAGGTAGAAAATGAACAAGGGGAATTACATATGTTGGATTACAGGATAAAACGAAGGACAGACGGTGGTTTGGATACTACCGTCCACAGAAAACTGACACATTCCTACAGGCATCTAGACTTCATGTCATCTCATCCAATGTCAGTTAAGGCAGGTTTAGTCAGATGTCTAAGTGATAGAGCTAGAAAGTTGACTAGTCAGTGCAAGGACCTAAACAAGGAATCGAAACAAGGGAAAGAAGCGCCAGTAGCTAACGGTTTTCTTCCACAGTTTATTAAATTCGTATGGACACACAAGAAAAGAAAGAAACGACGGGGACATGAGTACGAATAATAACGACAGCACAAGCAAAAAGAAGTTCACAGCCTCAATTGTGTTAGCCCATGACGAAGGTACATCAGAAACTTTACGCTGGATCCTCAACAAGGCTGCAACTAGGGGGCATTTAAACCTACAAACTCACTCAGAGGTGAGCTTTGTCGGCTGGCTCAAGGATCCAATAGAACTAGTTAAGCAAGGTAGTCTAATTTAACGAATTCCATGTAATAACTGGGAGGTCAAGTACATAGGTCAAACCAGCCGGTCGGGGTCAGTCAGAATAGCCGAACATGGGAACTTAGATAAACATAGAATGACAGACCCGAGTGAGATCAACAATCTAGAAAAACACTCGGCCACTGGAATGCACGCACCGACACAATCACACAATAGGGTGGGATAAAACCACTGTACTTAAGTCCAGTATAATTAGGTGAAGAGAGAGATTAATTACTGAGTAATCTGTGTTCATCGAATCAACACGTAACGCATGTAATAGAAATGACGCAACACCCATACCAGAGATATGGAAAATTTTACTACTAACAAAAACAACTCATATGAGGTGAAATAACTACAAAAATCAAATGTCGAAAGTAGTGTGGTTACGTTGATATGATTACGAGCAATAGTGACGTCATCAAGTAAATAATACTATATCACTGTGCGCTATATATCAAATAAACAAATCTAATATGGGATCAAATTCTCCCACAGTGCCCAGGCTTACACCCGTATTAAAGTTCATGAATTGCCTGAAAGCAAGGAGTTGGTCTCAATATCCGTCTCAAAACATGCTGACAGCACTCGTCTACCCCTTCGCCAAAGAGCGTTAATGAAAGGGAATGAGGATAAACTGAGTATCATGTACATTTATTGTTAGATAGTAAAATTTTTTGAGCATTTACTTATTGATCATGGGTTTCAGTAAAACGAATCGTGTTTTAAAACTTCGGGTGCACTTTGTGACTTTTGACACTTTCAGGGAATATCGTGCGTCGCCCTATCTGCACGCGAACTAAAACTTTCGGGTTTTTGGCTAAAACTTACAAGGTGCACCCGTAGTAGATGCTGGCTGGGAACAAAATGCAATGGCAGAAAAACAAATTCTATACAGCTTGTAAGCTTTTGAAGTATTTTACGCCACTGGAGAAGTAGCTGAAACAACTTCAAGTATTCGTTAAGTTGATGGGGTCTCAGTGTGTTACAAAGACTACATGACTAATAAATCCAGCCTGTAACCAACACCGAAATTTGAAAAAAGTGTGATCACGAGATCACTTAGTCAACTAATACTGTTTCTAAAGCCCAATGCCACCGAGAGTTTAGGGGAAGATATAGAAAGAATCTGAAGTAAAAATTATAATTTGAACTAACAAAGAAGAGACAAGTAGAAAAAGAAATATCCTACTGAAGGGTCGACTAATTTGTATGAATGAAGTAAGTCATCGGGCCAGAAGGATGAGTGATCCAGGTGAATGCATAAAAAATGCAGGAGCAAAGATGGCCAGGAAAGTTTTTAAAAAGGCAAGAAGTCATGACACATACAGCTAGTGATAAATGTCTATATAAGAAACCCCTTGTATGTGCTGTTTATGGCCCACATACTTCTGTTTTGTTGGCGTCTGTTAGAAACTATCATGATGCGTGTTGCTTGGCCTATGATAATGTACAGGTGTCCATCTCATTTTCACGCTCAACGACTTTTTAGCTTATCTCACCTGGAATCGGTGGCTAGGTTTTTGTCACTAAGGAAGAAATACAAAACTTAAATGTGAAAAACTACATTACGTAGGAACAAGGTTAGGTAAATAAAAATAAAGAATAGTGACATTCCTAGGGCCCACCATATGGTTCCTCCGAATGCCATCGGAATCCAACACTTTTCTAAGGACCTCAGATATTAGTAGCAAATTAGATCGGTGAGGAAAAACTTCAGAAATCGAAGTAGGATCTCAGTTTTACTTAGGTTGCAAATGCATCTTTCTATAATAAAGGATATCTCAGCCTCACTGCAACATATAGGCAAACACAATGGATTTAGAGAGAGCTGCACAAATATCAGGGAGATCTTCGCGTTTGGCGAAAGTGCCGGTAGGTACATGAAATGTTGAGGACTTCAAACTGGCACACAAATCTCATTTAGCACACAATAGAGTCGTTTTTGAACATAATAGCTACATATTGGAAGGAATTGGTGGGTTTTTTCGTCGACTAGAACTTATACACCAAAATCTCATATGCTAGTTTTCCACCAAACAGTTGTGAGGAAAAAGCCTGGACTGGTGTGTTTGGCTTCCTATAATCTACACCATCATCCTAGTCATATGTTTTAAGTCTACCGTCCTCTTCAAACATTTGCCAACATATTTCTTTCACTTCTATCTGTTGGTGTCTGGACCTGGACTTCAGCCTCATACAGCATGTAAACTCAAAGATTAACTAGTGGTAATCACGCTTAAGTTCGTCGACCAAAAGGATATCGTATAGAAAAGTGAACAAAGAGCTTTTTAGCCAGTTATCTGAGAGTCCGCAACACTCATAGCTGGCAGCAGTGTGTGCACTTCACGCAAACTAATGACATTCTTAGCCTGATACTTTGTCATAGCATCAATTTGTTGTCTGTACAGATAGGATCAAAACTTTGTCACTAGTTACCATACCACATTGCTTTTCATTTCACCTTTTAGCAACGGATAGGAATGTACGCGAACCAACTTAGAAGTTTCACCAATACAAGGGCCCTAAGTACGGAAACCAAAGGCTTCTCGTAGCACTCATAAGACACCCTGGTTTGGCAGATTTCCTTACTGGTACTAATCTTTGTTGTACCCTGGACATATTTTACTCGATTATTGGTCCCGCTGAAGACAGAATCACGCTTATCAACCCCGGCCTGAAAACAAAGACCTTATTGATAGAAAAACCCAATGTAGATTGAGGAAACAAAGAATTACGCATGTGACACATCACTACCGAATTTGTTGTCAGTATTAGAACGTGTGAGGTTACTACGCATAGAATCGCCCAAATCTAAATATCTCATAATACAAAACACTCATTCATTTATGCTAATGAGTCAGTAACAACACCGCACGCCATCTTGATATTCTTTGGTGTAAAAGTTTCATGCACATACATTTAGAAAGCCGCGGTGATATTCTTGTCTCCAACGGTGAGAATGCCCATACTTTTACTGGCATTGATGTATGGCAAGGAAGCTGAGGGAAATTTCAAATACTGCGATTAGGCAGGTGCAATAACTGATGCTGACAACCTGCAGTCGTAGGACAGTTCCATTCACCTAAGGAATTTTATGAAGACATTCTTTCCATGTAATTTAAGCAGCAGATACTAAAAATATATGGTTGTGAAATCATTTTCAGAGGAACCATTGCCAACCTAATACTACTTCCAACGCCTCGATACACTCAATACCTCAGACATTCATGGTAGTATATGATCCAAAGCATTGAGGAAATTGAATGTAAACACTGACTTTCACCAAATTCATTAGACATTGACTGGCCCATGTAACTAGTCGACAGAAGTTAGTAAATGTCAGCTAGTGGATTGCCAACCTATTTACTGAGTGTTGTTGTGAGCGACCTGGGTTCCGTCAGATGTACAACTGAAATAGCGTATAGTCAACATTTCCCAGATTAGGATGAGTCAGCTGTCTAGATCTTTCTTACTTTTCAAGATTAAATGGACGGCAGCTTCCAGATGTTGTCATCACGTCACATTCAGCTGACGAACAAAAGTTGGGGATAATTTCATCAGGAAAGTGAGGATACATTCGAGGAACAACTTGATTTATAAATTGGTTCAACCACAATTAAAACAAGTTGTAGAAAAAGTCTTCCGCTGCATAGTAGGAGTTGCTTGACTTCTACTCAGTGATCTTCATCCTGTAATTAGTTGACTATTTGCCATCGTAATTATCTTACTTTTTATTATGATTGAGCCGAGACGTAGAGTACTGGGTGAGGTGCGTAAGTTAGTCGATGAATTTGTGGTCTGTTATAGACCAAGATGATTGGTCTGAACCACTGCGTGCCGTGAAACCCCATGGTAACCAATGTTTGACTAATTAACATAGGTATAAAACTTGGGCACTGAGGTAGACTGTAATTCCACAAGAGCATATCATTTCACCACCTCATTGACCCCCCAAAGATACTTGAGCAAATGATGAGGTATTGCAGATATCAGAGATCTCATTGGCATACTATCAGGTCTCTGTGCGTGGTCACCAGCTGCGAACACCCGGTTTATCATCACAAGGAGATGACGCATTCACTGCCTCGTTTCACCGTGTTCCTGCCAGAGATGTGAAAAAGGCAGCAGTGCACTCAGAGGTTACAGTTGAAGCAACCAATCAGAATAATATCACTGGTATTTACTAATAGGTTATTGTCTTCACTCAGATAACTAGAAACAGCTATGCCGATGACGTTAGCCCGAAGAATAAGAGGTGCTGATGTAGCTGGTGGTATACAGGATAACAGCTAAGCAAGATCGTTTGCGTCAGCTCATCCCCTGTTCAAACCTGAATATGGGAAATCATGAGACATGGATAGGTTGAATCGAGAACTCAATGCATCATAATACTGAAACGGATAGGAAGAGAGACGAGTCTTCGATGTTTCCCATGTGAAATGTGGAATAAATATTCATTCTTAATCTTGGTCAAAGTTAGTGTCAATAGTATTCAATCTTGATCACAAGTCATCTTTTAGAAGACAATTTTGCATATTGAACTGGAAACTTATTGATCTAATAAAATAACTACAACAATAGCTGTATTTTCAGTTAATTTCTACATTGTTCGGGAGCAGTGAATCTCACTAGTGTGTGAGGATAGTATTCCAGTCCCCGGTATCCATTTTCACGTGTCAAAGAGTCATGGTTATATGACGACAATTCCTAATCCATAACGTATCATTTAAAAGTAATCCCCAATCGAGTACTATTCGATCAGTTCACTTAGGTGGGATGTGAAAGCCAGGCAGAAATAGAGGGAGGGAAACATGATAGGGGAAAATATTCTAACACACGGATACAGATACAGAGAGATAGGTGGGTGAACTCAGTGTATTGACTCGGCTAGTCTTTCTCTGGACATCCTTCAGTGTTGTGTGAACCTGTGGAAATGCATACAACATGAATTGCCATCCTCAATGATCAGATTGAAGATGCATATGTGATAACCAGTTAATGTGTGTGTGTGTATGCATACGTGTAGGAAGATTGAGAAGAGGTTAGACGTAGGACAGGTATGTGTTGTTTCAACTTTGTGGATTGTCAACATATAAACACATCACAATTTGGCATTTGTGGAAATACTCTGAAAGTTGCCGTAGGACAATGGGCAGACAATGTTCATTAGGCGGAAACTCATCAACTCATCTCTTTTAAAGACGATCAATTTGCAAATGATTTACAAATTTCAACGGAAACTGATGTTGATATCACATTTATCCACTTGAAAATCTACTCAACTCTGAGATATGAGAACAGGGACTGTGTAATTTTTAAATTATTTGCAAATTTTTTCATCCATTTTTAAGGATACAGGTTCATGTAAATCAGCTAGCCAGATTCAGACGATCCAAATTAATTCGGTTCTATGACCTGAATTTATCCCAATAAACAGCTGATGAATTCGTCTCCAAATGAGTAAAACATTGAACCGATGCTTAGATCACACAGGTGAAGCTGCTGAAATCTAAAAATCAGTCTGAGTGTGATATTTCAGCAAATTTACTCCTTTTTACAATGTTTTCAAATTAAGTCATCATAGCATCTAAATAATGTTAATAATTATGACATGATAAGCAATATATATATATATATATATATATATATATATATATATATATATATATATATATAATGACCTATTGTTGTAAGAGTAACGTTTAGTTGGTGGGTACACTACTGCAAGGGAGGATGAACAGAAAAGGAGATGCAGTTTTGGTGATCGAGTATCACTCTGTCAGTATGAAAATTTAAAGCTCCAGGTAACTAATCCTCCAATAGGCATGTGAAATACTGTTGTCATGGTTCCATTACCTTCTATCTTGATACTTCCTCATTATCTGGCTGTTAACCTGCAAAAGAATAGGTTCAACACATTTTGAGAATGCGCGGGAGTACGTACTTCGACTTGTTAATATCTGGAGGATCAAACCTAGTTCAAAAAGAGCAATTTGATGGAAAATATTCGACAGCTCAGAAGTGGAGCAGTCTACCAGTTATACTTAACCAATGATTCTGAAATCTTGATTTCTCCTTTGTCACTTTCTATCATTTTCCGATGTCGAAGCTGCTGTATCTACTATGCGCGTCGCATTTCAGATACAAGTTTGCTCTTTAACTTCCATTCTTTACAAAATATTCCCTCTGCTTCCACACATTTACTCAACGACCCACTTTGATAGTGGATATTGGGATTCATGAACATATATTGGTTTCCCTCTAAACTCGATGTTTCAATCAATGATGCTGATTCGCTTGATCTTCTGTCTCCCTGTTCCTCTACCTCTTATATGTTTACTTCGGTTTAGTTGTGTTTGAGATTATCTCAGCTGTTCAACTGAAGTTTATTCCTACGGTGACAACTGATTTGGGACTGACGAGTTTGGAGTTGATTAAAACAAACACAAATTGTATCCTGAATTTCCACGGTCAGCCCACTTTAATCGCCTTTGTGAAAACTAATTTGAATACCTCAACAAATCGCTCTGTTTTCTCATCTCACTGATGATGGTGTAGAGAGATATGCATACGCCAAATGCAAAACTCCATACAAAACTCTGAAAATGAAAATAAGATGCATTGAGTAAAACCATAACAAGTCAGTGTGTTGTTTAAAAATAACCATTGAGCTGGATTATTTATTGTTCAAATGAAACATTTCCGGACACCAATCAATAATAAGAATTTTGACATTGACAACTGAGCTAGGGACCATTCATCAAGCGATATCAACTAAGAATATGGGATTGCCCTCCCGGGCACTTCGATCCATCAGCATATTCACTGAGTTGGAGAACATCATCCTCAGTCAAATTCTAAATATGCAGACTATAGCCGTTATCGAAGTCGTGGAGAAATTTAAGCCACAAATATAGTATATAGGCATCTGCAACCGCTTCACCAATGTGTGAGTCAAGGGGCATTACTTCGAATGATTCACTTCATCTTCCTTATCTCAGGTTTCAACACACACACACACCTACTTGAATGTTCTGACTACAAGGAATCAAAGGAAAAACTGCCCGACACTCAACCATCACAGTCAAATAAGTAATAAAGATTGAAGTCGATGAAAGAGTGAACATGTTTCGACTAACTGCACACAAAGAAATCCTAATCCTATCAGAAATCTCCCCCACTATGAGTTTGATTCACAATATTGTCGCCATTCAGTGAAAGCAACTGAGTTATACAGCCCAGAGTTCGACTAACATCGCCTCCATGCAGACTGAGGTGAGGACAGCACCATCACCCTCAAAGTTTTGACTACTGAATAGACGTGATTATGCATCAGTCCAACCGAATTTGCAGGTTAACCTGTATGTACTTCATGTTAAAATCCCATCAAAATAACAAAAATAATCATCTTCGAAGGTAGTTTGTTGGGAGGAACTGAAATACACTATTTCGAAACAAACAAATATCAACAAGAAGAGCATATGATCAGTGAATGCAATAGATTTTCTCTCACGCGGTTCTCTGTGAAACTGTCTCCCATAAAAAATCACTGACAATCCTTCCTATCCAGTTAGCCAGCATTGATGCTCTTCTGCACTGACACATGTAGAAGTTGGTGCAACGGCTATGTCATTGTCATCTGAGAAAAGGGGTGCAGCATGACATCACCATCATCATAATCAGCAGCATTAGGTGGAATAATTATCGCCAGAATTGGATCATGATGCATAAACCGTCTATCGAAAATGAGTAATCATGTCATCCTATCAAGTGTAATTCAACACTCATGAGGTCAGTCTCATTCCATACTCTTCCATAGTGAATACTCTGATGAGACATGCTGATGTTGGAGCTGTGATGAGAAAATACTGTAATAGCTGAGGAGACCAATGAATGATTGAAGTGTTGCATCATTGGAGGTAAGCAGCATATTCACATATGGAATGGACACGTATTTTTTAAAGGAAATCCACTCTCAGATATCTTTGATAAGACATGATGATAAATCACAACCATTTTAGTCTGTCACAGTGGCATCATCTAGACAGACTGTAAAATGAGGTTGATTTTTTGGAAAGTAACGGGTACTGACGTGACACCAAATGGCATGTCAGTATACGGGTGTATTCAACTTCTGTCTGAAGGAAGGCATCTGTGAGATCATTTTCCCAACACCAACTTCATCGAACAGATCTTCTTAGGGAAGTAATGAATAAGTGTGATCGTCTATGAGCATCGTGTTATCCAGTGGAAAAGTCTCAAAACTAACAAACTGATCTATTCATTTTATTGGCAAAACTTATTGGATTAGCCTCTGAATGATGTTTAGCCTGTTTGAGGATGCTCAATATCTCCACCCTGTCAATATTATCATCAACCACAAGGTACTGCATAATAGGGAATTCGGCGCTTCTCACAGTCTTCATACTCAACCCCCGAAACAGAGAAATTCGGATCAACTAACCGTAACTAAACTTTTCTCGCAAAATAGATGTAATGCTTTGATGGTGATGTTCAAATACTACTCACCTGACACACCAAATCAATCATTGGTACCTAACAATGGTGATGACACACGAGAAGACATCGAATTCAATGGAACATTTAGGACAAGTAGTTCACCTATCCAATGAGAAGCAAGTAAGTCTGTGACACTGAAATTTATCAGGTGATATGCATCATTTTCATGAGTATCTAAACTGTCACCTCCTCATTGGATTTTACTTATTGCACTAGTGAAAGCAGCTGATGAGGAAGTAGTTGAAATGAAATATTCCTTCACTCAATTCTCTGTTGAATGAGAATGGAGGTACTGATGGTTGACTGAAGACTGAATGGATTTCTGGGTATTTACAGTGGTTAAATCATGTGTCCTTAACTGCTTCTTCACTGTGTTTGAGTGATGATGATTCGCCTTTACCATGTGGTGACATTTAAACAGTTTACTGTCTGTGTATGTGATAAATAAATCTCTGGTTGAAAAATCAACCTTCTCGGCATTGTTTAAACTACGAATGAACATCAGACATTTAGATCGATCAGAAATCATGTCTCTGTCTTCGAATATCACTTACTTGTAATCCGCTTTATCAGGATGTTGCAAGTTGGCAGAAACAGGATTGGATTTGACTGCAACCCAGTGGCTAAGTGTGTGTTAGTTTGCTCACCGTGAGACCTGATGATGTATCAGTGTATCTAATCCAGTTGTAAATGAGGTTGGTTGTAGCCCTTATAACTCATTGGTAACGTCTATAACTGCAGCACTGGGTGACACCAGGCAAAATCTCTTGAAGAAACCTGCGTGGAAGAACAATGGAAATGTGTGAGAGCGATGTGGAAGGAAACCTGAAGAAACGTGTTAAGAAGGAAGAAGAAACAAGACACGACAAGGAATGGATCTCCATGGACACATGGAAGCTGATGGAGGAGGGAGAGGAAGATGGCGATGGTGAAGCTGAAGCAGAAGATGAACCAGTGCAGGGCAGTATAGTGCTGGGATGAACAACGAAACGAGGAACTGAGTACAACGTATAAAACACTACACTGGACAAAGAAGTGAGGAAGAGTGCGCGCAAACACAAAAGACACTTCTAAGACACACTGGCAAGTAAAACAGAACAGGTAACTGGTAGGAGAGACGGAGACCTGACAACATTATATCAAATAACCAGGTTACTATATGTGAATGAAGAGATCAACACAGATGAAACCAATGAAAGATAGGGAAGGAACTGAAGTTACCAAAAAGGAGAGACAAAGGAAACGATGGCCTGACCACTTCAAAAAAACTTGACACGACCACAACCACCACCACCTGCAACTCACAAGTCTTCCTGACAGAAGCATAAGTGCTGAACGCCATTAGGTTACCGAATGCCAGGAAAGCAGCACGATCAGATGGAATTCCAACAGAAGTACTGAAAACAGACACAGAAACATCAGCAGACACGTGCATACCACTAATGCAGAAGGTTTAAAACGAAAAGAAGGTATCTGCTGATTGACTGGAAGAAGGGATACCTTGTCAAACTCCCAGAGCACAGAGACCTAAGACTTTGCAAGAACGAGAACTTGCGTGTAATCATGCTATTGACCCTGTCCACCCCAAGCCATATCATCCTGAAGAGAATAACAAATGCTCAGCAGATAATGAATAGTTGTTGCTGGTGTTATATCAACCAAAAAGGGGAAGACGTGAATCTCAGATAAGTATCACTGGTCGTATTATCTTATGCATCATTTTAGAAGTCATTCTACCGATGACTTAATAGGCAGCATTATTGTATAGCTCGGTTAAAGAGCTGTCGAATGACCCCTCATACATTTATGTGTGAATTATAGTAAGACCCATTTTGTGCATTATCTCACACTTTTGTGGTTGGAATCGGGTGTTTCATTTCCATATATTGTAGTGCGTTGTAGTCAGGTAATTCAGTTATATGTGCAGATGAGTCAAACTGTCTGAAATATACAGATAATAAGCGATTGGGAGGGCCGAACTGTGTGACTCGTCGTGTGTATGGATTGAGCATAGCAAACTGGGCAGGCACATTAGAGACCAATCACGTGCAAGTTCAACGTGAAGACCAAATCGACGAAATCACGTGCTGCTTAAGACAGTTACAACCAGACAAAGTTATGATGAGTATATTCGGACTTTGGTGGCGCAAACAAAGCCTTGTATGCTTTCAATGTCATACACTATTCCAACATTCATCAAGATTGAAGAAACAAATGTCGAATAATACGACAAGAGATACACAATATTTTGGTGTAACAAAAAGTGACAATCTGACCTTGTAAAAAACAAACGAAATAACATTATTGCTTAATACTACTGTTGCTAAATCAAATAACAAGCTAGACGAAAACAGTCTACATTACAAAAGTAGTGAAAATGTATCTTTTAGCGCAAATTATTGTTTATTTATGTGGACAAGATGAAAGAAATAAAGGGCGGGTAAAAACAATTTTTAATTTCCTCATTGGTAACTAAGTTAAGTGCTCATTTAATCAGCTGTTTTGTAATTTTCTAACTGATACGTAAACATTTCCAAAACAAATGTGAGTAATAGGTTAGGTTAATCCTAAGGAGTCTCTCAGGTTACCTGCCCGGTACTCTATCAACTGCACTATGATATCTAATCGGTAAGTTTTGATACTTATTTACCATAGTTGAGAAGTTCCCCTGAGTTTATATTGAATAATTTGCAGCAAAATGTTTATTCATTACATAGCTACTTATAGGGGTCGTTTTATTTCAGACTGCTCTAAGACAAATGAAGATGGAAACTAATTGACAGACCGCTCAAGAGGTTGGTGGTCTGAATCCTGTAGTGACTTAAATTCTGTTTATATTCATTCCCCAATCATCTAAAATTTGAAACCAGTTAGTGACTCAGGGCTATACTAGATGGTTAAATCTGTGATTTTACAGCATTTATCATAGCCTGGTGTCATAGCTCAGTTGATAGACTGATAGCCCAGTAAGATTCAGGCTATTTGTTTAAACCCTAATACCAACGATGTTTCCCTTCTGTCATTAATTATCACTTACCAATGTTCACTAGAGTGTAATGATGCTGTTTACGGTTTCACTTATCGTATATGCAATGAAGGAAATACTTTACCATTCAAGTTACTCTAAAATATATACCTGTATATCGGAATTTATCATACGAGTATAACATAGCCATACCCAGGTACCTTTAGTTTTCTTTGTTGTTTACTTAAGAGGCAAAATTGATGGGTTTATTTTGGCTTATGGTCTTGTTGTACAAAACCCTTGATACTTCTTTCAGCGGCAATATAGTCATCTAGTGCATAATCTCTATCTATACAATCAAGATAGGATGCATCATGCACCATTTTAGGTTGATGAGTTCGACTTAAACTGGTCGAAACTATCTTACGAACTGAAGTAATATACGTCTAACAAAGGAAAGCTGTGGGTTAATATAAATGTAAAGCTTGGGCACTGTAGTCGAGTGTAATTCCATTTTAGTCTGTTTATTAGAAATGTTACACAGTGAAACAGTAGCACTTACTGGATAACGTTTCGGACATAATTTATTGTCCATATTCACATCATATGATATGAATATGAACAATAAATGGTGTCTGAAACATTATCCGGTAAGTGCTACTGTTTCACTGTGTGATATTTCTGATAAACAGACTAAAATGGAAAGCTGGGGGTACTAGACAGATAGAAGGCATTTCAGTGCTAAAACATCAGGTGCTTTAAAAATAATTAGCGAATTGGTATTTGTACAAATCACTACCTATCGACAGCTTGGAACATAATAAATAATTCAAGGATGTGAAATTTATCATCATTATCATTACATTAAATTTTATTTACCTGTTAATATTATTTTTTGAATAAAAATCACGCTACTATAAGTAGCATAAAAATTACTTTTATCATTTATTCCCTATTTATCACTTCTTTGTTTCATGACTTTGATTTGGCCTTCTAGCAGTAACCACCTTGTGACTTTATTGACCCTTCTAATGACCTTGTATTAATCCATTAGCTATTGCTGGATATTTATTTCTTGTTGTAACTATAATTACTATTGTACAACTTTTGAAAATGATTCATCGGGAGAGAAGTTTCTTTTTGGCACTTTTCATCAAGGCGTATCTGCAACCTCAAGGAAACCAATGTCTTCTTTGAGGTATCAATTCAAGTCACCCAGTAGTGCAGTGAGAGATGTTACTACTCACCTATTCAAACTGTGGTTAACCTCTTGTAGGACTGGATTGAGTACATTGACTGGTCAATGGAGGGTAACCAATTTCATGTTATTTACTAGAGACTAACTAGTCAATATATATAGTCAACTGTGTAATCTAGATGACTTTTCGTATGATGAATATACAACTTTCTTTCACTTCGAGGTAGACTATGAAAATTTGCAAATCAAAATAACAAGAAATAAATTTATATGTAAAATTAATATGCGCAAATTAAATTCACTTTCAATGAAAACTTACTGTTTAACAGAAAAGTGAAAATTATGTTCCTATATTATAAGAGTAAAACGCGAAAAATGTCTGTTTCATAAAATCAATATCTTCTGTCTATCTTCTTGATGATATCAAGACTTTTAGTTGTTATTCTTACTTTTTTTAATCATCATATTAAGACTAGATTCTTTTTCGTTTGGTATAATTTGATTCTCCTTCTTGCACTAAAGTGGGGAATTCACAATATTATTCTGATTTTTGGACATGAATGATATATATATATATATATATATATATATATATATATATATATATATATATGATTCATCATATTGACTATTTTAAAATTTAAACTAGACAGTCAGTCAATCTATCTGTTAAATGGTCTTCATTTTGTACAATTGTCATAGAATAGGTATAGAAAAAAAATCAATAAATGCATATGCCACTATCAAGATAAATAACTAGATAAGTAAAGGAATCAAAGTTGAATTCCCTGTTCGAATTCAAAAAATCTAGCCTTCTGAGCAAGTGAGTAAGAGAGAGAGAGAGAGAGAGAGTAGAAAGTTGTCTAAAGCTCACCTTCTTATATATATGGACTAGTGTAAATTAATGGTCAGCAAAAACGTTGTCACAAAAATTTCCGATGATATCTGCCTTTAAATGTTAATCAAATTTATGAGCAGAAACAAAGCTATCTCATTCTTACTACTGACTATTATTTCAGTGATAGCCAGTAGTTCGAATAATTCCTAAACAAACAGTCAGATAGATCAAAGAAGAACCTAGCACAGGAAAAATACATTACTTCAGGTTGTCATATTGTACATATCAGTACAACACAAGGAAGCTGTTCGAAAATGAACAACACTGAAGCAGACACACAAATGCATACGAGGGGAGGGAGTAAATCAATGAAGATTATTGACAATTCTGTAGATTTTAAAGACGAAACAGATACTGTGTACACATCTACACTATATTGTCAATAGTCTCGCATCATTGGTTTCTTTTATGTTCAGAGCCCCATTCAAGCAACCTATAGGACTCACAGACTCGCCTTGGTTTGACCATCTTTAGCACACGAAATACAACCTTGCAGACTGACTCATCTTGCCAACGTTTTGGTTCCACTACATGCCAACAGTACTAAGAAAATCCCTGTTATCCAAGACCAGTAGTCTACTCTTGTTGTCTACCGTCAAAGAGCATATCTTACAGTCATTCAAGAGAAAAAAGCTGATTACTTCACGGTATATTCATGGGTGCGTCAGTGTCTGGATGTGTGCTGATGGTGCAATTTGGTAAATGTGAGTGACTGACACCATCCATGACTTCTCTGCCTATTCTATGATATCCCAGTACTCCTTTTGACTTCTAGAACTAAAGTAGACAAGACGGGGGTACTCTAATAAACGCCAACCCAATTTACTAATCTTTCATTCTACACCACCAAATCACAGCTCACTCATCTCTTTCAATCTATGATAGACGGCAAATAATGCTAGATATAGTAGCTGTCAAGACAATCAACGAATCTAGTGTCACGTGAAAACTTTACTCGTTGACAGACGATCTCAACTAATCAGTGGACCTAAATATTGCCTTCATGTTAACACCACTAAATAAGATCTTGCTAATCAGGTATCATAAATATAACTTCGAAAAAAAGTTTACAACTTATTCATTCGTATCACTTTTATTTCCAGAAAGTTCATTTATCGATAACTAATATTAATACCACTGGATAATTAGTTCAATAAATTGATTTATCCAAAACTCAGATTGTTCTAAATCAGTATACTGACTGTTTTATTAATACCATAATGAAATCAATGTGTCACGTATTCTAGTCCGTTGTGATTGGTCACGGCTGTAACCAATAAACTCGTTGTTTTCAAGGTGATGTTCATCACACACTGACATCATCTGGAGAATCAGTGACATCCTGGGAGTACTGGACACCTGTTTCTTCCTAGTTGGTAACTCCTCAGCAGAGGGTGACCATAACCCTCCACCTCCAAGGACCGAACCCAGGACATTTAGGTTCTGGGGCTAGCATGTTACCATTGACCCACTTGGTGGGGGCCTAGTGGCCTACATTTTCCTACTTTTGACAGTTCACGATATAGTCAGGCGTCCATCCAACCTCATCATTGACTGTTTGTCTTTGCGTGCGACTTAGTTTGCTCACCGGTTATGAATACTGGATCCCTGCCGGGTAATAGGTACACACTGCTGTCCTGTGCTCCCAGATTTTCGATGGCACTGCAACTGATGTCAGTCCGTGACGAATTCCACCTTCTGGTCAACAACCTCCCTCCTCACAAACACCCAGATTAAGCTTTTCTGCGCGTCCATTCTCGATCTTCTTTTTAGCAGTGACAAGCTGGGACAGAGAACCACTTAGCGACCACACCACATTGGCATTGTTTCCTGTTGTAACAAGTATACAGTTAACTAGCGAAAATCATAGTTTTTTTCCTGGTGGAAAATGTTGATATCATAGTTATCTGGTTGAAATGTAGCTAAGTTATGAGAAATATACATGTGGACGATGAAGTGCTTGAAAAAATGATAGTAAGCTCCCTAAATCGTAATCAACATTCTAAGTCATCAGATGCCAAGGTAGAAGTTTGGGATTTCAACCTTGGTTTCATGTCACTGCGTGGGCAGGGAAAACCTTATTGGACAATTTCGCCTTACAGTCGACCAATCAAAATAAATATCCAACTTATGACCTAGTGGCTTTTTATATATATGGATGAAAACAGTATATAAATGACGTATTTTTGTAGAAAAAATTTCTTCATTACAGTTACAAACCGGTGTTTACCCTACGATTTTCGCTGCCCAGTAAAGTATTAGGTCCAGTCGAAGTGTCTCGTTGAGTTAAATGTCGCCTGTGTATTTCGTATTATCTTGTCAGTCAGTTCAATAGACTACAATAATAATTATGGCGTAGGCATTATCGATAATTCGGGTAGTGTATCCTTCTAATTCCATAAATTTTTGATTGCTATATACTGATTACATTTCACCCAAACACAAACTGTCACCCTAACCCTAACAAATAAACAATTTTTCTCCTCTGCTTCTTGGCCACTACCCTTTTCAACCCCCCATACCACCCTGGGAGTTTCCTATCCAACCTGATGTAATGTAAAATTGTGTTCTCCTTGTATCCAATACCTCTAATGCCAGAGGTTCATTCTACGAAGTGAAAAGCGATCTGATTGAAAGACAGTATTCAATTTATTAAAGTGTACTGATAACCTCAACTAGCTTACCTGATTCTGAAACACACGACACTTTATATTGAATTCGTAGAGGAATTTCATGGAAAAACCTGATACATTTTGGCCGCTATTCCAGTTACATCGATTAGTCCGAATGCATATGATTACCTCTGATCACAGTGTGTGTGTGTGTGTGTGTGTGTGTGTGTGTCACATTGTGACATCAGTATAGTAGTGATGGGAACATGAGACTGCGAACATATTCGCGTTTAAAGCAGCATGAATAATTCATCTCTGATCAATCGGAAAACATGTGAATCATCCTGAATTTTTTTTAAAATCAGGAAATTATGTGAAACACGATAGTTTTCAGTTGATACTAGTGAGTAAACAAATCATGTACACTATAAAACATAAAAAACACAATGTATACCCTACCTAGAATACTTTTATCACGTAATATAACTAACTATGCCAGTAAGGATAATTCAAAAATTTATCACTTACCCTTTGCTTATTTAGCTCACCTTTGACCAGTGATTACGTAACCAGTGTCAGGAGCATCCCCCACTGTAAAATATAATTGCATACTGATACTGACAATAGTAACAATGATATTATGTAGATAAGCCAAAGCGAGTGAACACTTTCCAATATATGTATACTATGTAATGATTGAAGGTGAGATGAAAATCTGGACTGCAACCGGATTCGAACTAGCAACTGTCAGGTCAGAAACCCGACTATCTACTTCCATACCACTCAGAAACGAAAGCTGCTGATCACTGTTACCTTTGAGGTGATGCGATATAATCAGTTGATCATTAACAGACTGTTAACCTCAGCGAATCATTGGTGCGTTCCAAATTATTAATTAATGTGATGCAAAGTAACTCTGTCGTACATCCAACACCTTAGAAGTAGATCAAAATAACTATCCAAAATCTAATGAACTCTAAAAGTTCTCCACACGACACCCTTTTTGATATCAAGACTGTAATGTGAACTAATTCAATCAAATGTACTGCTAAAACTGAATGCCGTCTTCCCTGAAAAAGAATTCTCAAATTTCAATAGGAAATATGAAATTTTATTATTGATCAACTTGACAGCGATGAGAAATAGTCACTAACATAATTGATAGTCATTTATATTTGCTATCCATAGAGATAAGATAAGAAATATTGATCGCTGAACTCTAAGTAGTTCATAAGTCAATCAACTGTAAGATGGATTAAACATCACTGACAGTCAACTATATACGTTATTGAAAACTTGCAAATTATGAGTTAGATAGGGGTGTTTCATGTTTTTTTGGCACTTTTCAACAAGGTGTATCTGCAACTTTCACTGAACTAATGTCATCCAATGTTCCAGTCAGGAACATTATCACTGAACTAGTTAGGGTACGATTAACCTCCTATAAGACTGGACTAGGTACAATGGTTGACTGCTGGATAGTAACCAATTTCATTTTATCTGATCTTGAGTGCTGCTGGAATTCTGTAGATCAGTTTTCAATGTGACCATCAAGATAGGAGGATGAACATAGTGATGAACTTGGAAAAATGTTTATTGGTTGAAAGTAATTGGCAGGAAGCCATGAAATTAGGTTTTATGTTTGTTGGTGGTCATCAGTAAAGTATATCTACAACTTGACAAAACTGATGTTCCCTTTGGTATTCGAGCCCAAAGTATGTTGGAACAAATAGCTTAATAGTTCTCTCAGTTGATGTAGGTGAGAATTATTTTTATTTCAATCTGATTCCTAAAATTAGGATACGTACATGAATATCATTTATTGATCTGTAAAATCAACAATTTATTGATCAATTTAAGTGAGGAAACAGTGATGAGAAAGGGTGGGACAGAGGCGTAGAGAAAGTAGGATGCAAATATGTTCTCATACAAACTAATGTAGAAAAACTTCATAGTGAGAAAAAAAGTTGATCAACAAAACATTATTTGAAAGAAAAACAAAATCAATAAATAACAGTATACTTTAAATAATTCTATATGGAAGTTTGTGCAGATTTATTAATTGATTTTAAGTTGGAAGTTGCCATAGACTGACATCATTTGGAGGAACACTGGAAACCTGGGAACACTGGATAGCTGTTTCGTCCCAGAGTAGTACTCCTCAGTAGTTCGAACCCCTGTCTCCCTCAGGGGTCGAACCCAGCACCTTCAGGTTCCGTGACCAACATGTTGCCAGTCAGCCACTGGGTCGGAACTCAGTAGTTCATATTTCCTACTTCTGTCACTTCACAATACAGTGTGACCTACATTCAATCTCATAATTGAGTATTCGTTTTCATGACCACCAGATTTGCCACACTGATCACGACTTCCCATCGGAACTTCAGGAAATATGGAAATATGGACCATTACATCCAGACTCACCGACTCAGTGGTTACGTGCTGGCCACGGAACCTCAAGACCGAGGGTTCGACCCCTGGTGGGGTAGTGGGTGCGTAATGTTGAGGAGTCCCATACTAAGACGAAGTGGCTGTCCAATGCTCGCAAGTTTCCAATGTTTCTCCAACTGACGTCAGTCCATAATGGATACCAACTTGAAGAAACTATAATATTCATGATTTTGAATTCAGTCAAGTGGGTGACGAATCCTAGACTGATGTACCTTTGAAGATTAGTCTACTGAATATCGACCGATCCTAAGTACTAATCAAACATAGTCAATAAGTTCTTGTAGTGTGATATACTATCCAAGAAAGTAGCTGTCACAGTACAATATCCGTTGTGTATTAGTAGTCGGAAACAGTCTACAAGAAACTCTGTTCCACCAACGCATTTCCTGTGTTGAAAACCTATTTGCCACTGATTAGTATCTCTTACAACATAAATTGTTGAAATGGAACCTAATCACCGACTGAAAATCAGATTCATCAAGCCTGTGCTAACAAGTACCAATTACCTTGAAATTCAGTGAATTATTGCTTCGTATTTACAATGTTCAAGCAATCACTATCGAAAAGAAACAAGGGAAATGCTTTCATTATCATTATCATGATCATCATCATCACAACAGTGACCGGGAGAAAGCAGTTGATGTATACACTGATGGATAATGTTATCTCAGATGAGAAATAAAGTCACTTGATCCACTTTTACCCTCGGTATATTACCATCTCTACTCAGGTCAGTCAACAGAATATTTTTTTTAAAGACATACGACAACCGCCACACATCAAATGAGTCATATGCATGTAAATACAGAAAACGGTCGGCATGTTGGATTTGAAACAGCAACGTGATAAGGCTGATTAGCTATTGTGCATGTCGTACAATTAGACATCTATGAAATAATGACAGTTCAATTTAAAACTAAGAAGTGACCAGCAGAATAATACGAAATGCGAGAACGTTATTAATGCAGTGAGATACTGTGACAGGATACGAATAGCTACTGTTCTCCCTTACAACCTTATACTTCATTGAGCCGCAAACATCAGAAGACAAAGACTGGCCTGTGACTGTAAATAAGACACTTTATTTGACAAAAATATACAGTTTATATACAGTTTCTTCTCAGAAAATAAAGCTTCTAGGTCAGAAGCTGGATACTTATTCTGATTGGTCAACTGAACGACAAAATTGTCGAATAAGGTTTGTCCGCCAATACAGTAACACGAGACAAAGGTTGTAATCCAAAACTCCTACCTTATTGGCTAATGACTTAAAATGTTGAATTCATACTAACTCGTAGGGAGACACATTTGTAATAATATTTTGCAAGAGGATACTGAAACTGAGTAATCCACGTCGTATTGAGAAAACTGGTAAAGTTAGCGAAGAGATTTGCGAAGAAGTCTGTAGCTTTCGTCCGAATAAATCAGTGATAAAATGTCTTACCACATAGTTAGGTGACTTGAGTTTGGATTTCTGAAATGGTGTCACCTGCCTGTAAACCACCGATATGCTCTTCTGACGAGTGTTGATGCTGGTCAAAATTCAGTGAAGAAAGACATTCCAACACTTCCGTGCAACCATCTAACAGTGATTAAAATGAGACATACATTCCCTCTTATTTTTGATGAATACCGTAAACTGTTGTTCAGAAATGAAAACGAGAAAATATCGAGAAAACTTAAGGAGCCTCAAACTTATTTCCAATGTCCAGTACCTAAGTCATATACCAAATGATACGAAGCAGCATAAATGGAAGTCAATATTCCAAGTCATCAGCCGTTAACGTACAAGTTTTGAATTTCAGTTTTTGTTTCATATCACTGTGTAGTCAGGAAAAATCCCATTGGATGATTTATCCTACAGTTGACCAATCAAAATGGGTTGTCTATCTTTTGATCTTGTAAAATGATCAGCTATCCAGCTAGAGAAAATTAAAATAAAGGGTTAACTAATAACAGAACCGTCATGGGACAGAAAAGACCTTCCCATTAAGAGAACTCCACCCTGTCCGTGTCCTGGATGTTGGAATTAATCAGTGTAATTCATGAGTTGTAAACCTACGAGGCCACTCTTCAAAACAGTGATAGGAAAACCTCTGATTCCTCCTTTTTTGTCTGCATGATTTATCCATGCTACTTCTACCCTAGCTATTCCTTACTAAAGACTCGTTGTCTAAGGGATTTCTAGAAGCTATCTCGAAAGAGATTATGACGTCTTTCCAAGCTATGCACTATTCAAGAATCATACTCTGAATGAAATACTGAATGGTGATTATCGGAATCTCTGAGGGAGATCAAATCGCCTTGTTAATGAGTGTCAACAAGCAAGAAATCTAGGTCCTGGACAGCTTTCTCTCGTTTGCCTTCAATCACCTGATAAATTGCTTCAGTATTCAGCGATTTTTCATGCTGAGTTAACTAGCACTGATTTTCATCTTGGGCGATTTCAAAGTCCTCTTAGAAATCGGTCAATGTATAACATTCAATTATACGTAGTTAACTGTTTCTTGGAAGTTGACCGACTGTCAGCGTATCTCACCAGTCGCATATACGATCAATAGAACAACTATCAAGTTATGAGGTTATGAGGTCACCGTTTTACCGTCGGCCTGAAATCCAGGCAATTAGTGCTCCGAACTCTTGTCAGTCCATAGCAGAGTGTAATTATTACCCAGATTCACCGTCGGACATCAGTCATCGCACTCAATTCACGTGGTTTTATATACCACAATCAAACAGAAAATTTAAATCAATAGATTGAGTCATAGAGTTCTCATCGTGAGATGATAAGGCCTCGGAGTAGATATAGTGTGGCGGTGAGTATATACATTACTGAAATGTTTTCAGCAGTAATGAGGTTGCTTACTTCTTAGCGATTTTTAACTGCATTCCAACTGATGTTAATCTATGCAGGAGATCGTTCTCAGCACTTCCAGAACCCTGGATGTTGCCATGTGAGCTTTATGCAGTGTGACTGAAGTTAGTCATAACTATTTTGTTCAAATAGTGTTTGAAATGAGTAATTTTGAGTGTAATTTCAATTAATCTCTTCATCCATTGTAATATTTTTTTAATTTGGAGTGGCATATTAAGCTTACATAGCAACATACCGGATACCGGCAGCACAGAAACCTTGCTGACAATCTTCAGCAGAATGTAGCTATAACTGATGTTGTCTTATAAAATACCTAATTGACTGAATTCGATCAATAATTGGAACTAGATGATATTGTATTGATTGCTTGATTTTCTGTGTCAAATGTTTTCTTTGTTCTTCTAAAATGTTACGGTTACTTGAATTCACTTTTATACTGATAGACATTCAGTCAGTCAGTCAGTCAGTCAGTCAGTCAGTCAGTCAATCAATCAGTTAGTCAGTTAGTCAGTCTACCTATCGATCACTTGATCGCACACAGACATACAGAAATGTAAGAAACGTATTCTTTTCTCATTTACAAGCAAATAAATACAGAATATATTGGATTTTTTTTTGAATTTGGTGAATTAAGAAATAATGTGAAAATAAGATGAAATATTTGAAGGACAAAATAAAAATGAGACAGAAATCTGTGATGACGTCAAACAATGCAATATTTATAGCTATTTCTCATCAATGTTGGCAACAGACTAAAGGAGTTCTTCTTTCTAGACAAAATCATGATAAAGTATTTATTTATATACATGTTTTCTGTTTGTAACTGTCTAGCTAAAAAAGGATAATCATAAATTGGGCAATAAAAAGATGTCTCGTACGAAGGAACATTCTGAAAAGTTGTAAGAAGGAGTGGAATAGAGGTGGAATTTAAATAAAATCAATAATGTTACAGTCAGTTTTCACTGCATACATACCTTTTTCTAATCTATGATTTATTCATTTGGCAGAGCTCCAAGCCGGTAACTGGAGGTTGCTGGTTCGAATCCTGTTATGGTCCAGATTTTCATTTCACTTTCAATCATCACTCAGTATAAATACTAGTCTGACAAAACCACGGATATTTTAGATAATCGAATGATAATCAATATGATATACCCCCTCTCTAATTCACTTAGATTTGGATTAGGATAAGAAGTCCTGACTGACTAGGCAGCCAGTGTCAATACAATCAAGCAATAGTAACGCGTCACGAATTCCCAATGTAGTTGAAACAACCTATAGGTTTCTGGTTCGAACCCTTTACCGAACATGTACTGAATGTTCTAATTGCTTTTTCTTATGTCATGCTGGAAAATCTGACAAAACCTGGATAGTTGAAGATGCATCCAGTTTATTTGATTGTTGTTGTCAGCTAAGCACTGAAAATATGTACTCACTGACTTTTGACTTGACTGCTAATATGAAGTGGTAACTCGATGGGTGTTATTCTTGTTCCCCTTATGACATTCAATTATGGCACAAGTTGAACACTTCAGTTCTGTTAAATGACAATGAGTAGTTTTCTGTTTGAATGTTTTACTGATTTCTGACATAACAATCAGCTTGAGCTGAATTCAGGACATAGCCAATAGCAAATACGTCACGAGTGACTATCAGTGATTCTAAAGGCCACCTTAGAAACAGCTAAAATAACCACTCAGATTTTCTTATTTTACTGAAGTCTGCCCCTCCAGTCGAAATATGGGAATGACTTTAAAGGCCACCCTAACAACTACTAAATAAACCAGTCAAATTTCAGAATTTCGACGGAGTAGTAGTTTTTCATAGAATAGAGGAATGTAATTGGTTATTTCAGTAGTCGCTAGGATGGCTTTTAAAGACATCCTGTACCACTTAGTATGAGCCGAGTGAGTCTAAAGGCCACCAGAGCAACGACTGAAATAAGTAATCAGGCTTAAAAATGTCTACCAGAAACACAGATTTTCATAAGATAAAGAAGCCTGATTGGTTATTTCGATTTTCCTTGGGGTAGCCTTAAGAATTGTCCGTATATGCTAAGTGTAGATCCCTCCTATTACTGAGTGACTTTAAAGGCAACTACTGATATAATCAATCAAGTTTTGGCATATTGAATGAAGTGGTAGTTTTCCCGTTATTCTCTTTGGCTCCGGTCGACTGCTTTAACCTATGATTGCAAGTGATTCGATAAATTGATGTTCTTCATGGGATCCTTTAGTCTAAAAAGCTTGTTTTTCATGGACAGTTAATAGGTTTAAATGCTACCATAATCCCAGTTGTGTCCAGAATCCTTTGTGAACTTTTTGAGGTACCTCCCTTATGTAACTTTGTCATGGATTTTGAATTCTCGTTTCTTAGAGTCATCATGCAGAAGAATGGTTGTGCAATGAATACACTGTGACCAGGTTGTGCACGCGAATAACGACAAAGATGCGACGAGACACTTGGACAAGATATGAACACTTAATTCGACAAAAATACTTCATTTATATACAGTTTCGAGAACAAATAAAATCACTGGGTCAAAAGTTAAATAACTCATTCTGATTGGTCAAATGTAAGATAAATCGTCCAGTAAGGTTTTTTCTGCCCACACAGTGACATGAAACAAAGATTGAAATGCAAATGCTTTTATGTTAACGACTAATGACTTAAAATGTTGATTTCCATATGGGCCACGTCCTATCTATTCAGAGAATTTCGTTTGTCAATAATCCTGTACAAAAATGAATTTTAACTTCGGCAACTGAGTCAGTGATGCTGTTCACTTTTGAGTGAATATTAACCTGGAAATATATGAGCTGACTGAGGGAAAACCTCATAACAACAGGATTTGTGCTAAGTTTACTAACTTTTCACGAAGTTAACACTTCATTGATATTTTTTCAAACCCTTAAATCTGATAATGATGGATCTTGTCTAGTTGTGGAATCCAGGATGCGCATTTCATCTTATTTGGGACTCGTCAGCCGGATGATATGAAAACAGTTATACTTAAACCTGATATGAATGATGGATGTTGGGTAGCAGGAGAATCTAGGACGTACGTTTCTTCCTATTTTGGAACTTGTTGGCTTGGGGTATCTGCCTTCTATGAGTGAAACCATACCCGCTGAGACTCGAACCAAGGATCTATTGCTTCAAACACCACAACTAGGTCATTGGGTGACAATAGTCACTCTTAGTGCGATGGATATGATTTTCACGTTATTGCTTGTAAATTTCTGTCACTGATAGGACCGAACTGGGTGAATCCTACAGCTAGTCATTATTATAAAGTCTGAAATTACTGCTAACCTGGTGGCATCCACAAAGAAGCTCAAATAACAACAAAGACAAATCAGTTCGGTTCAATCAACGACGAGAAATTACAATCCATAACTTGAGCGTTTTACTTAAACATGAGTTCTACAATGTAGCATCTAATCACAATCCCACAGGCTGTGACTGGTGCACTTGGTTCCTAAGTAGGCATTTTATCCCATTTTATGCATACATTTCATTAGAATTCTTTTTAAGTAGAGTAGGGGGAATTCATGCTCCATAGTGCTCCATGGTGTGAATAGTTGTAAACCAGTAGTAGCACTGTTTACTAGCCGCCAAGTACACTGCTGATGAGCGAAGCCTTAAATAGACGAAACACCTATCTGGTGACTAGGTCATTTTGACCAGTAAGCAGGATTGATGTTTAGTCAGGAGTACATATTGTGCACTCCTTCCTAACTGTCCTTTTTGATACTAGTCTTACCTTCGAATAAGTCACAATTTGTGGTTCGAATCTCACAAAAGAACTGCACCTATTTACGTCACTGTTGATTTAAACTGAAAATATTTTGAATATTTTCCTCAAATTTTCATGCAGATGTGAGTGAAAATTTGATTTGAACAACCTCAGCAAAGCTTTCAGGTTAATAATACAACTGAATTCCTTAAAAAGCACCTTTCAAAGATCTTTCATGAAGATATTTCACTTACATTCTCCAGTTGACAACTAACCAATCAATAAGTTAACAACAGAATTCCACTTTAAGCCATCTCAATGTACATCTTTCAGTTTATTTGTTCAGCTGGAACAATGTATATTGACCATACACAGCATTAAATCCGTAAACTTATCTTGGCGCATTGTCCAATTTGGTAATCCAAAAGAAGGAGAAGGAATATAATAATAATGATAATAATAATAATAATAATAATAATAATAATAATAATAATAGTAATCGCTT
This sequence comes from Heterobilharzia americana, assembly GCA_944470555.2. Classification (NCBI taxonomy): domain Eukaryota; kingdom Metazoa; phylum Platyhelminthes; class Trematoda; order Strigeidida; family Schistosomatidae; genus Heterobilharzia; species Heterobilharzia americana. The sequence goes on along the minus strand of OX104127.1, from coordinate 120,078,212 downwards.
TATTCTAAACAATATGTAAGATACAGTATGGAATTGTCAGCATGTAATTTTTCAACAAATTCACTCCCACAACAATACTTTCAAATGAAATGGTTATTGTATGTGTATGATGTTAGTAATAACAGTATTCAAAGCAGCCAGCTGGTTCTAGATGGATGTCCAGTCGATAATGAAGAATCAAGAGAAATACAAGCGTAATTTTGGCGGTGGTGGTTCATCTAGACAGTACAAATATTTGCAACTCAAGCTAAGAATCTGATGGATAGAAATATGATATACTTTTTTGCACCGAAAAGTCCATTTCCAGATAAAGTAACATTTTCCCCCCTCTACTTTGTTATTGATTCGAGAAAGGGAGAGTTGGAAACAGTTTAAAAATGTACAAGAGTACATGATGCGTTCAAAGGACAAATTTAAATGATTAAAACAAATTGAAAGAGAAGAATTTGATGCAGAATTTTACGATGGATAAATTTAGTAGCCCAAAGTTCAAGTAGGTCACCGAATTTCGCATAGCAGCAATTCTATTCTTGAACACATCCTCATATCTGGATATCTGATCTTGTCAATTATCTTCATCAACATAATTTAAACAGTGTCCTCTTATAATTTGAAAAGTCTTCCAATCATTACCAATTCATAATCTTCAACTTAATCATTATACTCAAAAAGATTACGTGCAGTCACCAACCTTACCATGACTAGAGTATTGACTGCCTTTTGGCTTTAGAAACAATGTTCCCACTCTGCTGTTGGACATTATAGTATTCACATGATCCTTTTGATTAATAACAGACTCAAATTTGCTTTAAGTGATTATAAATATGATTTTCCAACCTTATTAGTGTATAAAATCGTCGAAAAGAACATTTTCTTTGCTCTTACGTTTTTCAGATATTACAACTTGTAGTTTCCCGCCGTTAACTAGACAGAACTGATTGGTCATTATTGGCCAGTGGGAATGCTGTGCGGATGTCTGGAAGACTTGAAATTACAAGCCATAACATTAAAGATGCACTATGTCATACGCATAAGCAGTGGCTACTGTGACTTAATGACCTGATGAGTAACACTGTCATTTGAAGTGATGACTGCTGAGTTCGAGTCTTGGTTAGGACAGCACCACTCATTGAGGGGAGGGGGTGCAAGCACATCCAGCTGAAGAGTCACAAATAAGATGAAACAAGCGTCTCTGGTCCTCCTGATAGCCACTGTCCATCGTCGATATCTTACATCTTTGTTCTAGGACTTTATATATGTGTATATATGTAAATGGCTTTTTCGATGGGAACATGAGCAAATAGAACTCATTCATCTTGATCTTAACTACCAGTGTTATGTTCAAGCCATGAGGTTTGGTCATTCTAAGCTACTGACCAGCTTCAGTAATGCAAACGTTTTGTGATGTGAATAAACACGGAAATGGAGGCTTATCATAAAAAAGTTGGTTTTACCCTAATGTTTACCCAGCTAAATCAGAGTCCCAGAATGTGCTAAATCATATGTATGAATCTATAACGATGAATCTCCCAGGCTAGATAGAAATTTTCGAAGGAGGTTGTAAGTAGTGTTTAGTGAAATGATTGCTTTTTAAAGTGTTCCATTTTAAGAGGCATTCTTCCAACCGAAATCATATAACAGATAGCCATATATTTTTTAGTGATTTTGGTTGATCACCTTTTAAAAAGGTCATTCTTGAAACCATTTAACTTCCACTTGTGACCATTTGGATAATCAACTTGGATATTGATAGTTCTTCCTTTCACCTCTATCCCCCTCTACTTCCATTGGCTGCTGATTACTTAACGTGACAGATATTGATAAGCTCCGTACACCCAACTCATTTTATTTTATCACGGTTATTGATGCTCGATGTCAGAGGTTTCTTTTCGCGGTGACAACTTATCAGCAGTGAATTTTGTGTGAGATAACAAAAGACCCAGTTTCTTCATTATATCTCTCAGTCAGTGATTGATTTACGTCTGACCAGCCAGTGTTCTGAAGGTGTGTGTGTGTGTGTATGTAGATGAGCATGTGTAACTTTAGCGTTGATACTCTACTCAGTCATGAAGCAACTTTGAATGAATCTATAAGCAGAAGTCTAATCTGTGAGTAATTGACTCCAAGAGCACATGGAACACACTTTCGACTAGGATTAACAGCAATCAACAATAATTATCGCTACATAGTCGAGAAGATTGGGCATCCTAGAGAATTAAAATAAAGGCTTACCATTGGGGAAAAAGAATTGCCGGTTGAAATGTACTCATAACAAATTTCACTAACCCACTCAGGAGGCAGGGATTTTCTACAAAATGAAGGAAAAATTTACAAATCAGTATTGTTCGACTCCTGATATCTAATAAATTGCCATCATCATTCAACTTCGTGTTCCCTCTACAAGGGTGATTGATAAACTTCAGTCAATACAAAAAATCAACCGCTTGACAACCAAATCGATTATCGTCTTGTGATCATTTTGTGTAATTTTTAATTTAATTTATTTTGTAAAACTTTTTCTTCTCCTTAACCTTAGAATAACTCACCTCGATGGAACTGATATCCCCTCTTAGGTCCGAACCCGCGTCAACCAGTACTGTAGTCAGAGACGTTATCACTGAGCTATTCAGACCGCGGTCGGTTTCCTGTAGGATTAGGTTAGACACACTGATTGGTCACTGAAAAGTAACCAACTTCATGTTATCTAGTCTTGAGTGCTGACCGAATTCTATCGATCAGTTTTCAATATGGCTACTCTTCTAATATACTCACCATAGCGTTGCATTGAGAGAAGTGTTAGTTGACTGGAAGCAATAGTCAAGAAGGCCTGTAACAAGATTTTGTGGTACAGGACGTCAGTCATGGTTTGAATAGCTTAGTGTTGACGTCTCCGAGCGCATTACTGAGTAGAGTAGATTCAAACCTCAGTTCGACATGATATCTAATTCTGACAGAAACTAACTGATATCAGTCTTTAAACAAGATAATACTACACACTATGCGACACCAATACGCATATGGAACACTATCGATCTGTTAAAAAGAAGAAGACAAATCAATATTGAGTCAAAATGAAACCCTTGATCATAGTACTGTTCAGACCAGTAGTTTCTAGGCTACCGGTTGCTGATTTAAAGCTTGCCGTAAACTAGCTGTTGTATTTCTACTTGAGCTATCACCGAAAAAAACACTGATACTAGACTCCAGAGCCATATTTATCCTATCTACTCCCATCAACCAAAAAGATATTTAGTCCTGTATGACTTTATTGTTACGGGAATATGGTAACACTCTACTTTGATGGATATCAGGTGGTTGGAGGCTTTCAAGATGATCAAAGTGTACCATGGTATTGAGCCAGCTAGCTTGGTGGTCGTATTGATGGAATTCAGTCAGAGCTCAGAAGTAGACACGATGAAATTGATTTCTCTTCAGTGATCAATCAATGTTTTTAGTGAGTCCTGAAGGGAATAGCTTACTGGCAACGTCTCTGGCTGCAACACTGGATGACGTGGGTTTGAACCTCAGGGAGGACATCAATTCCCTTGAGGTTGTAGAAGACGTCTTGCTGACGAGTACCAACAGGCACAAAACCTAGTCTGGGCTTCTTGCTGATAGTCTGTAACTAACTGGTCATTTTACTTCCACAGGATGTGATCTACTGGCAACTGGTATCAGCTCAGTTACTCAGATATAAGAATATGTGTATATGTCTACAGCGTAGAAGTAGCAATAGTTTTAAGTGCTGCAAACGCACGATTAAGGTAATCCTATTTATCAGTAGTCTACCAAGACTGTGTCCACTTATGCGAACCTAGGGAGTATGAACGTATTGAAGCCTCAGTACAATCTGTGAATACTGCATCCAACGACTTCGGTAATTTAGACGCCATTCAAGGTTTCTTTTGAGTAGTAACCCAAAGAACTTGTTAGTCAACTCTTCATGAACTTTTACACAGGATCCTTCGAGATTCTAGTGAAGAGATTCCTCTGTGCTGTGAATGAGATCCCTCAGTTTCATGCACTTCCTAACACTCTTAACCTAACCTTCAAGATAAAGGATATGCGCTTTCCTTGCACCATCGTTTCCATCCTGTGATCCCTTGTCAGAAGAAAGTCTCGTTTGCATCCAGCAACCTCTCACTCTAGCAGAAACTCAGATTCTTATCTGTCAAATGCTTCAGTCGATGATGTAAACACTGATGCAAGTAAAGTTTCTTGATAAAATTTCACTCCAACGTCAGGAATTGAGTTCGGAGATCGGGTTCGATCTCTCTATTAGGATTGAAAAAACACCTGCCTAGTGCTCTCAGGTTTACAATGCTTCTCCAATTAATATCAGTTCATGATGAATATGAACTAAAAATCAATCAATAAATCCCAGTAAACCTCCAAAAAATATTTACCAAGGAAGTAATAGGTCATGACGTCTGTTACTCATTCAAGATTAAAATTGAATGCACAACCTCAATTTTCTCTCAATCTACTGTCTAATAAACGCCTTTATTATTATTATTATTATTATTATTATTATTATTATTATTATTATTATTATTATTATTATTATTGAGACAGTGAGTATGCTTTCTAACAGCTACGTCCTAACTACAAAGAAATTAGTGTATAACAAGATAACATAAGTGTATCCGTACCCTTATAATCGGTTATTGAAAAAAAATTGTTTACAGGTTAAATATGTTCAAGTTGAGATAAATTTGTTTTTCTTTTCTTTACTTAACGATGTAACTAGTGAACTGGATATTGACTAGTATATTTGAATGTTGTTTGCCAGAAAATTAGTCTCAGTGTGCATAATACGATAATGTCTTTGTTTAAATTTCACTAGAATGACCTTCACAAGAGTTTACACAATTTCAAATTATGTATAACAATGCATCTATAGTGCTTTGTGTTATATGTATATAACGTTAATTTTAAATAGTAGAATGTGAGAAACATTCAAATAAAGCAATGATCAGTTTGTTTTTATGTTAGTTCACACTGAAGCAACAGAAAAACAGAGAATGAATACGTAAATGAAATGACTTAGAAAAGGGACACGAGAATATGAGAAGTAAATGTAAAATAATTTGTAAAAGTAAAAATGCATAGAATTTAAAAAACGATAAGCAGTGCGTTTAATATTAACAACTGAAAGTGATTTAAAACCATTTCACTTATGTTCGTCAGCTATCCATTCCACTGCATCGGATAGCTGGTAGATTACCCCCACGGATGACGTCATAAATCAGTGTTATGTTTTATTGTAACTGCCGTATGACAGTTTCTATATGTTACCACTGTTTAATAGGCAATAAAATACTGACACTAGGTTACTATGTAGGGATTCCAAAACACCAAACGATTTCCTTATTTTACGATACAATTAGTATCTTCATAAAAGAGAACAAGGTGACAGGAATAAAGTTCACAGAGCAAAATGACCACATTTCATCAACTGCTTTAGACTAGAATTTCGTGCAACTGCGGTTCATTGATTTATGCAGATGACTTTCAATCAATGGGTCACGGTTCGAATCCAGCCCCACTGACCGAGGTTGGGGAGGCTAGATGGTATCATTAGCCATCACGCAATAAGTATGATTCATTGGCTACTGCATGAAAAGAAACAAGGTTGCAAAGTGGATTTTGGTTCTGGAGACTGGAATCCCCCATGCTAACAGCAGGCAGCATCAGTTGAACTTTACGTTACTTGGCTTAATTTCTTACTGATCTGCTGATTTTACCTCTTTAAATCTTCTTTCGTGTTGCTCTGTTTGATTACGCAGTCCTTCTTCTCCATCTCTGATTACTTCCACGATTTTCTTCTTGTCATATATCCGTAAGAATCACTTTCAGCCATGATATTGTCAATATTTTTCCCTTCTTGTCTTCTATGCATCTTAGGTTAGATGTTTTAACTTTAACAGTTACAAGTTCATTAGTCACTTAACAACCTCTAATATTTACGGTAGCTTTCACTCTTTGATGTTGATGGGAAGCTTGTTAAAATGTCGAAATATTTGCCCTCATAACCTATTCACTTGTTTGAAATCAACATTTCCGCCTATTTTCTTACCCCATGACCAGTAGATCATTTTTTTTCCTGTAACCTTGAAATCAGCCTCTTGTTACGTTGACCTTAATCTAAGTATTATCCGTGTTGTCAAAATTGACCGAGGTTAAACTTCCTTTATTAATATGAGTTGAACTTGAGCACTGTAGTAGGATGTAATTCCACTTTAATTGATTTATTAGATGTATTACACAGTGAAGGAACACTAATGTTTACTGGATCATGTTTCAAATACAATTTTTTTGTCCATAGTCAAATCAAACTAACTCCATAACTTTAAGATACTCTTTATATAGTCCTAATTTCCTTGCCTCCTTTGTGATATGAGGGAGTAAGACCTTTCGTCTTTCCGGAACAGGTGCTGAATCATTCTGGTTACACGTATTTGGTGTTGATTCAATAATCAAAGATTCAGTTATCAATCTCTTCCTTCTTCATACCTAAACAGGTATTCTGAACTGATTGTGTCTATCGGTGAGATATCAAAACCTATCCATTACCATGTGTCTTCTTTTCTTCTTGGTCCGTCTACGCAGTTGGACTCGTTTGTATCAGAAAGACTGACTTGCCACCTATATCGTGGGGTAGTATGGATTTGGATGGGTTACTTATTTTATGCTACAAACCTTAGTTTTATAGCTTTGTTCAAATGTAATCCTCAGTTGAGCACTGCCAACCCATTGTGCTCATCTTTACTCAGTAACATTTATGATTTATGTCAGATCTACTTTAAAGAACCGTATCTCACAGTCATACAGTGTTGAACTGCTTAATTATCTACTGATATTCATCCAAATGTCAAAGAAATACTAACTGGATGACGACTTAGGCTGATGTCCCGTGGGTTCGAATCCCAAGCCTAATCAATACACCTTATCCAGTCCTAAAAGAGGTCAATCATGGTCCAAATAGCTCAATGGAGCACTGGGTGACGCTGGTTTTAATCTCTAGCGAGACGTCAGTTCCGCCTTGCTGATGAGTATTAAAAGCCACGAAACCTAAGACGAATAGGCCTTCCTGCTGATTGCCCCCATTCAACTAATACAGTTTGAAACTATACAATCTGGGTTGCTACTTGTATAACACTTATGCTCAACTTCTATGCACTGCACCTGTTCAGACAAACATTCGCACGTAATGTTGTATTCTCATTTGTGCTTCCACATGTACCAGCTTTATAAGACCTTCAAAAGTAATTACATTTCTTCCTGGGAGATCAAATGAAAGTGTGTTAGGTAGGTATAGACAGATCATAAAAAGCCGCTCTTGATCAAAGTTTCGTACTTCCCAGCACTCATCAGCAGGGTGTTTCTTGCATTCCAATGAACCTGATGTCCACAATAGAGATCTAGGTCCCAGTGTAAAATGTATTGAGATTGGAGTATTTGGGTTACTGTTCACCTCCCCCAGGATTGGATGTTATACACTCATTTGTCACTGAGGAGTAACCAACTTCCAACTGTATAACATCAGTTAGAAATGCCTCACATCATGAAGTGTGTCGGTATGCTGAGCATATTCCAAAATGATTGATGAGATAACATTGAACTGGGCACTCTTGAATAACCGATCTATGTTACCAAGGCATTCGTACCAAATATTACTGAATGGAAAGCAATAAAATTTTCATCTAGACCCCATACAAAAATAATTGTTCATGGTGAGACTTAGTCTTTCCCCCCCCCCCTTCAATTTACGAAATTACAGACACGCTGAAGAGAATTGCTGAAATCTTGCCGAAAGCTCTGCTTTATAGACTGCCGTCTTGAGACACATGTTACCGAGGACAACAGTGTTATGAAATAAAAATATTCTCCCACCATTTCAGTCACCACAGTAATAGAGTGTAAGACAATGACTTGGTTAAACGTGCTAAAGGGCTATTATTCCTAGTGACCGAAAACTTTAATCAAAGTGGAGAAAGCAATGAACCTGCTTACAATGATAATTACTGTTTTCTACCATATGAGCCAATTACTGAGATACTGTTTCTCCGTAATCTTCAGCAAAACTCAACGTCTATCTAACAACAACTCTCTTATGCTAAAAATTACGAAAAGCGATTCCTAATCTCAGCTGAAATGATAATCCCAACTTAAATACAACTTTACGCAACTGATGAAGCATTGAGCAAAGTGAAATACATGCATTTAGTTTCAATACTTGTCAGTAACCAATTCGATTAAAGCCAGGATGATAGATTTTCAGGTTTCAAAAGGTGCGAAGGTAACTGATGCCTTTTTACACTGCGCTGAAGGAATTTTCTGAGCAATATCAAAACATATCATCTCAAAGACTAACACTGAAGATCTTTATCACTTGCATCCCGAAGGCGGTCACCGCTACCTGCTAGGATTGCTCTCGAAATGTTATTCATCACTTTCAAAGGATAAACAGGTTTTAATCTGCAAAGAACAACCCATACTCAGTGGGGTGCAGTTAAATCCAGCTGATGAGTTCAAAATGGTACGAAACGCGCTTCCCGGACTTCACTGCCAGCCACCTAACAAACTACCACACAATGAATATTCAACCAGTATTGAGACAACCGCCCATGAGCACGATGAGAAATTATAATTACTAATAAATAAGATTCATTTTGATACTGGGTGATGATTAAAGATGGAATGAAAATTTGGACCTCTGCAGGATTCGAACCAGAGACCACCAGGTCTCCAATCCAGTGCTCTGTGGAATGAGGTACGAGTTCTAACTGCTGACCAGGTATTTATTTCACTTCAACCACCAAGGTGGTTCTACCCGACTACCATATGAATTCACAACGCGTTATTATCGCTTATTTCATTCTGCTGAAGAAGGTGAATATGGTTCTGCACACAACTTTCATCAGTCAACAACTCGTGGAAAACTGAAAAACAGTTAATGCCTATTCCCTGTTGCCGTGTATGTAGTGATCCATTAAAGGAAGCGCTAAGGTGAGTGCCACTTCAACTGACTAATAACAATAGTGATTAGCATGATTTAGGCGTAAATCATCACATCCAGACCCCATATGGTATGATCAGACAATGTTTAAATAAATAACAACAAGACGAGATAAAAAATGTCCTAGCTGTTACTAAAATAATCTCCCACCATCAGGCATACTGATAAATCGTTGAAATCGTATGATAATGAATGGAATTTATATATAGGTAGATGCCAGCAGAACAGACAAAAACTGATGCACAGATGGAGATATGCCGAATATATCGAATATGCACACACTAAGAAAGTAAAACCAGAAACGAAAGGCCAGTGGTATCTATAGTAATACTAATACTATAGATAAGACTACTACTAATATTCACACCACTACTACTAGTAGTAGCGTTTTTCACATTATTACTAAGATAACCAATACTAATACTACTAAGAATACCAATATTACCAATAATAATCAAACTACTACTAAAAATATTGCTCATATGACTACTACTACTACTACTACTACTACTACTACTACTACTACTACTACTACTACTACTACTACTACTACTACTACCACCACCACCACCACCAATACTACTACTACTACTACTACTACTACTACTACTACTACTACTACTACTACTACTACTACCACCACCACCAATACTACTACTACTACTACTACTACTACTACTACTACTACTGATAATACTGCTACTGAAAGAAACCAGAAGAGTGAAAGGAAAGAAGGAACTTTTATCATTTACAACTGGTACAGTATTCATCAGATATTACACCTTGTACTAAGACAGTCATTTGGATAATGTACTCCATTTCCTCTTCTGCTTATCTCTTGATTTGCTCTTAATACGCATATACTGTCTCTTGCGTTTCTGTGGGCAGAATCTCTACCTGTTGCTGGTAATCCCCTATAATTTCTGCCAGCCTTTCATCATTTGCTACTTATATCCATTTTTATCAGTAACGCCCACTACACTATTACTACTTACAATAGTTCTATTACTACTAATTAAAAAAAATTGTAATAACAATGCTCTCACTACTGCTAATATTACTAGCTCTATTACTAGTACTGCTACCACTACCACCAATATTAATCTTAATAATAATGATAATAGCTATGACAATAATAACATATGTTACTTAAAGACATGTTAGTTGATACTAACCATCAGTGTTTATGTTCACAGTTAAATGTCTAAAGTGCATCTGCCTCAGAATAAAGTTTGCAATGCGGATTGACAGTCATCATATATCAAATCAAACACCTGAACAAATTGAGTAGTTATAACGTAGCCAAACTTATCTATAGATTTCGCCAGACAGATAAGAATTGATTAAACTGATGTGACAAATACAATGCTCCTTTTTAAGATCTTGTCTACGTGCTTTGCAACATGTCACCTGTTGACACCCTCACAGTTGTATGACTAACTGTTCTAACCGATCTAACCTGTTATAATACCATGCATATCTATGCCTTGATTAATCTGAAATCAGTGTGGAGATCTACTGTACTGCAATGCACTGAACTGCACTTCACTCAGCATAAAGCCTGAACAACATACTGATTTCCAACACTTATTTACTCAACTAAGTCAGTGTCTCCATGTGATGGTTGACAGACTTCGCGGCATCTTACGAAAAGCATTTCCAACACAACTATAGACATACGTCATCAACAGCTGCCACCCACACTCACTCGATACTGACTGACAGTGAAGATGGAGATGAGATGTCCAGAATAATGAGAATAAGCAAGAAGGAAGTGATTGTGTCTGGCTGGCTGGCTGGCTGGCTGGCTGGCTGGCTGGCTGGCTGGCTGGCTGGCTGGCTGGCTGGCTGGCTGGCTGGCTGGCTGGCTGGCTGGCTGGCTGGCTGGCTGGCTGGCTGGCTGGCTGGCTGACAACGAACCAACCAACCAAGAACCTATCGCCCAACAAATATGCAGAAGAAGAAAGTGGAGATGCAGTGGATCGGATTGGGTTAGACATACATTGAAAAGGAAGAGAGTTTGGGGATGTCACGGGCCAGACCAGGCCAGGCCATGTCATATCACGCCCTTGAGTGGAAGCCAAACAGGAAACGACTATTTGGGCGTCTGAGGTTAGGGTGACATGAAGGGGATCGTATGATGAAGAAATGAAAGAGTGTTGGCAGTGGTGGAACCAGGTTCAAAGAACTGCAGAGAACAGAGTGAAATAGTGACGTACTACTGAAGCCATATATTCCACTAGGAACCCAAATGACAACTAAAAAATAATATAACCATGCTCATTTATGCCTTTCAGAAATTATATTAACAGATATTAGATATCTTTAAGGAAACTTTGGAGAAGTTAAATTGCATAAAACGGTAGTGATTGAAATGCGAAAACCCATACACCTGAATTCAGTCTCAATACGCTTGTAGTCATGATCAAAACTCTAAACAAGTAGCAAAGGTGATTCATTAGCCTATTACAATCGATAGCGATACACACTGTTGGTATGGTGCATTTTGTCATGTGAGCTTTATGTAGAGTGACTGACTTTAATCTCAGTTAATCTCATTTATTATCATTTTTTTTAAATATACAGTGCTATATTAAGCTCACTTGGCAACATGTTTGATGCCCCACTAATATTTTCTCACCGGTGAAATTTGTACTCAATATTCTATTGAGTTATCAGATCCAGTTAGTGATTTTTTACAATTCAACTATCCCTTAAATCAAAAATCCATCTACCAAATCAATACCATGTCGTGTAGTCTGGTCAGTAATTAAAGGTGGATGCTTGTTGTTAGAACCTAAAATAACCAGCTGATCTCTAGAGTCACCATCACCCTGCTTAGCAATGTTATCTGAAAACTAAACTTGGCAATCATGAAGCTTAACATGGGATTTGTAATCTCAAGATGGAGTCTTCTTAACAAGATTGGATCGTTAAGGTATGATACATGAGAATACTATTTTCGGCGATATACTAAACCATGGCTACTAAGTATTCTGAAGCAAAATACGGCAGACAATCATATCTAACGACGCTCAGATTTTTCTCAATACAATCCAGTGATAGACTGGAAATGAAATCAATAACTGGGATACTCATATGGCTTGACTCGAAATTCAATTTGGAGGTTTGTAAAGATTTATTAATTAATTTCAGGTTGGAATTATTCAAGAAATGACATCAGTTAAAGGAACATTGGAAACGTGAGAGCACCGGACAGCTGTTTCGTCATAGTATGACACTCGTTAGCTGTGTACACCCATCATCCCCTGAAGATCGAACCCAGTGGCCAGCACGTCACCATTGGGTCACTGGGTCGGAATCCAATGGTCCACATTTTTTTACTTCCGTCACTTCACGATATAGCGCGACCTACCTCCAATGTCGCCACTGACTAACTGTCCTCATGTTCAACTTGGTTGTCTCTACTAGTTCTCGACTTCTCACTGGAATTTCACAAATGACCACTGCATTATTTCAGTCTGGCAGCGGAATCTGAAGGTCCTAGCTTCGACACCTGGAAGGGCATGGTCATTGGTGAGCACTGTTGAGAAGTCCTGTGTCAGAACAAGACAGATGTCCAGTGCCCCCAGGTTTCCAGTGTTCCTTCAACTACTAGTCAGTCCATGATGAATTCCAGCCTAATATCAACTAACTGAAAACTGCCAACTAAGCTCATGGTTTGTCCTAAAAAGTAAACAGTCGGCCTAGACAAGCAACTACCAGTCAACTGGGTTAGCTTCCAACAGCACCCTAAATATTTCTCACTTAGCAGAATGTCAGTTTCTGGCTCCAAGACAAGGTCAAGAATGAAATTTGAACGTTTTCTTTATCGTTATTTATTATCGATCCACTTCTAGTGTTTCAAGAATTCATTTGAATTTCTTCTCCAAACTGGTAATATTTTCTGTGTTTTACATGGATAAGAAAACACTTTTTGTAGGGTTCTACAGGAGTTTGTGTATGTAATTGAAATTGCAAAGGTAACTGCGACGATGTATACTTATAGGGTATTCTTATCAGAGGAGAACGCAAAATATCAGGAAGTAAGATATTCTCTGCACTGATTGTTAAATGAGATGACAGAAATTCTCAGCATAACTTATCAAGCCTTAACCACCTATGTAGTCAGACTTCAAAACTTGTCGTCTACACATGCAGTTAATCCGGCAACATTAATTAGAAGAGGTAAACATGTTAAACTACAGTAGAATGATATTCTTGTAAACCACTTAGCTGACATTCTGAGCTACTTTCAATCTTCCTGAGGTGTTCATAAACTCTATAACGAACAAAACATAGAGAAACTTTAAGATATATGTGAAATATATCCATCAGGATTTGAAGGGAGAACAAGTAGTACTTTAGTGTCAATAAATGAGTTGTCATTAAAATTAAAATATCAAGAAATTGATGAATAGTAGTGAATATTGATCAAAATAAGTTTGAACAACAAGTTTGGAAAGTGAACTGTAATCAGGCAGAGCATAGCAACAAGAATGAGTAGTAAATTACTTAAGAAGTGAATAGCGTCATAAGGAAAACATGAAAAGAAGTGGGGGAGTTGAGAAGATTGAAAAGTAACACCACGAAAGGAGAAGGAGTTGAACAATCTTCTTTTACGTACACAATTCAGGTCTGTTCATATGGATGGGAAGAGATACGGCTCTTTGAAGGTTTCTTTTCACTTTATAGATGATTTTGAACAAGTAGGTTCTTGAGATAGGGTAATTCGGGCTCACGATGTGTTCAATTATAGCACTCTTTATCGCTCCATTGTTACCTCTTTGTAACCACGTGGGATAGTGTTCTTGAACCCTTTTGGATAACAATCACATCGAACGATCAATATACTTGGCTCCACAAGAGCAGGTTAGCTGATATATCCACATAGAAGTAGTCAAATGCGAAAGTTTCTCCTCTAAGTTGATAAAAGTCGTTGAGCAACAACAGAATACTAGTCTCAGTGGTGATGCAACCAGTGTTCTCCCTGGAGCGTTTAATATCCTCCTTTCTAGAGTGTCAGCGGTAGAATCATTTTTAAAGTTGAAATTCATATAGAGTATCTTTTTTGGTAACGGTGATCACAATTTAGTTTCCAATTATGTAGCCATGTTATGAAACTTCTTGTCCAAACTTATTTTGATGAATATATACTACTCATAAGCTTTTGGTTTTTTCGGTTTTGATACCAGCTCATTGTTTGACACTATTTAATGTTACCATGCTTGATAAACCGTTTTTAACTATTAAATTTTAAAGTAGAAAAATGTATAAATTTGCAATTGTATAGTTTTGAAAATGAAATCGCTGAAAAGAGACTTTAAGAGATGATTATTGAAAGTGGATGTCATGAGAAAGTGATGATTGTTCTTTCACAGATATTTTCAAATCACTGTTCACATGCTAAGAAAAAATTACAAAATAGGCTATACTATGCTCAGATATAATCAATATCATCTTGCATTTTTCTTACACAAGTGAGGCTTGTTATCATTTACTGTTTGTCACATGGGTTCCTAGTGGAACTTACGACTTCAATAGCACGTTTTCATTCCACTCTGTTCTATGCAATCTTTTGAACCTGGCTGCACCACTGCCCACAAGATTTCATTTCTTTCTCACATGATTTCCTCCATGTCAGGCTCAGCTCGGACGCCCAACTCGTCGTTTCCCCTTTCGATTCCACTCCAGGACCTAGCCTGGTGCGTGATCTCCCCAATCTCCAATCCAATTCATCTCCACTTCCTTCCAGCGCATATTTGTTGAATGACAGGTTCTTGGTTGGTTCACTCCCAGAGTTCCTTGTTGCTTATTCTTTCTGACCATCTGAGCTTCAGTAACGAGCCATCATAGGCAGTTGTTGATGAATATCTGTAGTCTGTTGGAAATGCTTTTTGTAACGTGCCAAGTTTCTGAACCATATAGAAGCACTGACTTGACTGGTATTAGTGTTTAAAATCTAGATGTTGTTCACGTTTTATGCTGAGTGCAGAAGATCTCCATACTTGTTTCAGGTTAATGAACGCCTATCTTGCTGTCTTTCTGATCCTGGCTTTGATGTCCTCGTCTGTTCCGCCTGTAATATAGGTGTAAAATCTGGGCACTGTGGTAGAATTTTATTCCATATTAGATTTGTTTATTTGATTTATAACACACAGTGATCTAGTATTATTTAACTGATGACTTTTCGAGCATAAATTACTATTGCTCATAATCATATCAATGTAATCACACTACTTTCAACATTTGATTCTTATAATTACGTCACTTTATATAAGTTGTTTTTAATGATAGCAAACTTTTCTATATCTGTCGTATAGGTGTTGCGTCATATAAAGTGACGTAATTATAAGAATCAAATGTTGAAAGTAGTGTGATTACATTGATATGATTATGAGCAATAGTAATTTATGCTCGAAACGTCATCAAGTAAGTAATAGTAGATCACTGTGTGTTATAAATCAAATAAACAAATCTAATATGTGCCAGCTATAGTTGAAACGATGCTGCCTAGATAGGTGAAAGAGGCTACTTCCTTTAGGTTTCTCCCGTTGATGATAATTGCAGCTTGTTGGCGGTGGTGGTGGCGTTGGTTAGGTATCTTCATCACCTCCATCTTCTCTACGTTCACTTGAAGTCTCATCTTCACTGCCTCACCTCTTCTGTCAACTTGTTAGTTTTTGCCTTTAGATCTTCGAGTTTGTGTGACATTAAACACAAGTCATCGGTGGCGAAATCCAAATCTTCTAGGATGTTTTCCTCGATCCAGTGTATCCCATTCTTTTCACTCCTCACTGTTTGCTGCATCAAGTGAAGCTACTATCCACCTATCTAGAAAAACAATTTCAGTTGTAGCGTTATAGCAATAAAATTCCGAGATATTTAGATGTAGATAACAGGATATAAATCAAACATATCACTAGCATGTTATTGTCAACAGAAATTGATTACTAACATTATTGGACTGTATGATATGAAGTTGACTTTAACGGCGCATATAAATATTCATCATTCAGTCAGCTTTGAAAAATGAATATTTTACCAACACAATTAGACTCACCTGGTGTCTTCGATATGCGAATACTATGCTGTTTTAATTTGAGCATCAAATACGGTAAGCAGTTTTCTGCTGTGAACACCTACATAAATAATCGGAAGCAAAGAATTAATCATCATACATTAATAATCAATACAATGATGCAAATAATCTTGCTTTCAATTGATCAATAGATCACACTCAATATGACATTTATTAAATTTTCTGATGGATAATAGTAAATAAAATAAGCCGAAATAATGTAACCAAAGTCTTTCTAACCTAGTTCCACCACTGCCAACACTTTTATTTCTTCATCATACGATCCCCTTCATGTCACCCTCACCTCGGAAGCCCAAATAGTCGTTTACTGTTTGGCTTCCACTCAAGGGCGTGATATGACATGGCCTGGCCTGGTCTGGCCCGTGACATCCCCAAACTCTCTTCCTTTTCAATGTATGTCTAACCCAATCCGATCCACTGCATCTCCACTTTCTTCTTCTGCATATTTGTTGGGCGATAGGTTCTTGGTTGGTTGGTTCGTTGTCAGCCAGCCAGCCAGCCAGCCAGCCAGCCAGCCAGCCAGCCAGCCAGCCAGCCAGCCAGCCAGCCAGCCAGCCAGCCAGCCAGCCAGCCAGCCAGCCAGCCAGCCAGCCAGCCAGCCAGCCAGCCAGCCAGCCAGCCAGCCAGCCAGCCAGCCAGCCAGCCAGCCAGCCAGCCAGCCAGACACAATCACTTCCTTCTTGCTTATTCTCATTATTCTGGACATCTCATCTCCATCTTCACTGTCAGTCAGTATCGAGTGAGTGTGGGTGGCAGCTGTTGATGATGTATGTCCCTAGTTGTGTTGGAAATGCTTTTCGTAAGATGCCGCAAAGTCTGTCAACCATCACATGGAGACACTGACTTAGTTGAGTAAATAAGTGTTGGAAATCAGTATGTTGTTCAGGCTTTATGCTGTGTGATGTGCAGTAGATCTCCATACTGATTTCTAATATTTCTTATCAGTAAATAAATAGTACTGTATCACTGTGTATTATGACAAATAAAAACGATGCAATTTCGCCGTCCTTGAGCTACTAACAAATGACCTTGAACGCACCAATGAGGGAACAGTCATTTCTTTCTAGATTTTAACACGGAAATAAGATGAAATTACAGCGTATATATATATATATATATATATATATATATATATATATATATTAACGGTGTTTAACAGCTGATCTAGGTTTTAGACTTTTTCTGCTTAGACTAAAAGTATGTGTGGCTACAAAAGATTAAACTACCTTAACTGTGATATGGATGCAAACACACCTCCAGATGGTTCCCCATTACCTCTAAATTATTTGTGTGAACTCTTGTAGAATTAGTTAAGAATAAGGATTTAGTAAATTAAAAACTTGGTAATTAAATCATAAAGCATCAAACAAAAGAAAATAATTCTATCTGAAGGTTTGTGAAGATTTATTAATTAATTTCAGATTGGAATTGATCATGGAGGGACATTGGGAACCTGGGAGCGCTGGACACTTGTTTCATCCTCGTATGGAACTCGTCAGCTGTGCGAACCTGTGACCCCACATTTCCCCGCCCCCCAGGGCTCGAACTGATGACCTTCAGGTTCCGTGGCTACCACGCCACCATTGAGCCATTGGGTCGGAATCCATTGATCTATATTTCCTACTTCTATCAGTTCACGATATAGCGTGACCTACTTCCAATGTCGTCCTTGAGTAACTGTCCTCATATTCGACTTGGTTGACTCCACTGGCTACGACTTCCCACTGGAACTTCGGGAATCACCTCTCACAGTTAGTCATTAATGAGCTCTAAATTACTTCAATCAGAAGGTTTTGACAGATTTATTAATTGATTTTAGGTTGGAATTCATCATGCGCGCTCACTGCTGTGGAGTCGCATACTAGGATGAAACGGCTGCTGTCCAGTGCTCCCAGGTTTCGAATGTTCCTCCAACTTATGTCACTTCATGATAAATTCCGAACAAAAAAAGAATAAGTTCTGCTGTGTTAGGCACAATTATATGCGTGCATACGAATCAACACCTTCGAAACTGAGAAACCAACAATTAGAGTACCTAGGACTTGTTTGACTATCAAGATACTTACAAATATCATTGTATGAAGTTAACTACTTACCAAGAGAATAATTTAACAGCTTTGAAACAATACGACCAGTTTTCTTCTCTTTATTCTACTGTTTAGTTTCAGGATATCAGCACATATACGACTCACTAACGAGTCGGAAAACAGGAGGTAACACCTACGCAGCGCTACTCTTTGCCTTAGATAAGTGGATGAATGGAATGTTAGTTCATCAAGGTCATGTACATGTACGTTTATGAAGATAGTTATTTTCATGGAATAAAAGGTGATTAAACAAATTTGTTGCATTTGAACAGCTCAGGATTTGCCATGTAAATAGTATGAGCAAGGAATTCGGAGACATACCACCTTTGAAAGAATTCTTTTCACTACATAAATTACTTTGAATGAAAGAATTGTTGAGAAAGAGTAGTGTATGCTGGCAACATGCTCAGTTATTGGACTTCTCATTAATCCATCGTCACCGCTTTTTAACTATGCAGGTCACAACTCCTGAACCCTACTGAATGAAATCTCCATTAAATGACCTATAACATCTGAATCTTAAGGACGAGATGAAGTGTTATTCTCATACAGAAGTAGTTAGATGTGATAATTTGTCCTTGAGTCAGTGTCAATATATACATTGGATGAGATGATAATGATAATCTGTGTGCTGATACAAACAGTCTCCTTCTAAGAGGCTTTTAATGTCATTAGCGAAATCCCCATTGATCAATATCTTCATATGAAACATCTGTTTGTAACACTAATGTACACTATTGAACACAATAAGCAATTAAATGTCAATGATCTAAGCAAAGGGTATCCGTTTCGTGAATTTTGAGTTGAGTCCATCAGTGGTGTATTTGGACAAATTCGTTCCACACAGCCGAACTCTTCAGATCACTCTGATCTGGCTGATAAAGTTTACAGATCACCCTGAGTGAGTCTCAACTACTCACCTTGTTCAGTAGTTTGTTTCGTTAGCTCATATCACTTTTTTATCAGAGATCACACTTTTTCTTCTTAGCTTCGAAACTCCAAAAAGAAACTCTATCAACACTTAACTGTGGGAAAACTCAATGTAAATCAGGGAGTTTGTAGATCAGGTTAAAACCAGACCAATGTTTCTTCTACATGTCTACATGTTCTACACAAAACCATATGGTAGTCAGTTGATTTCTGAGAAAACCGTTATATACTTACAATGCTTTCAGGAGATCATTTACTGTTGGAATGGCTTAATGGTAAACTCACTGACTGTAGCCTTGGGTGACACGGATTCAAATCTCTGAAGCGAAGCATTAACACCTTCGAGGTTGCAGACAGAAGAATCTGGCTGAACGAGATTTTTTGTTGACAGTCTCCAATAACATAACACCGCATATTAATGACTTTCTATAGACTGAATCAGCATTACCACCGCCTACATATCATGAGACTTGTCAACAAAACTTTTGGGGAAACTTTTTGATAAATGTTTTCTTGTCATTCCAGTCGAAGTTTATGAGTGCTTTCCCATCATAAATGCATATCATATACTTTAGGCTGTAAGCAACTAAGGAGAATTCTCCAAATATATATAATCCCTTCATATTCCACTATGCTTTGAAAAAACTTCATTCATAACACGACACACTACAATGGACCTACTTTACAGCCTAAAATTGAGCACAATCTCTGTATGGCTAATGCGTTCCTGATAAGGTGGAAACAGCTGCTAAACAGGGGAGAGGCATGTTCATAAAACCTCTTATTAGTTGGTATACCCTTGATAGAAATCTACACCTTAATGGAATATACCCAGCATAGATGCAAAGAAGGAACAATAGGTACGAAAAAAATTCGTATAATTTAAATATATAAAAATTGGCTAACTAATAACTCACTAAAAGATCAACTAGCTGAACTACGAAAATTACTTTTAAAGAACAAAGTAAATAGTCAATAAATCACATAAGTTAGATACTTATAACAGAAATTTTTTTTCCATTGACAGTTTGGGAGTTGAAAAATGAATGATCTGTTAAATATGTCACGGTGGATCGAGCAATTTAGAAGTGACTTGCAAAACTGATGACGCAATTTATGGTATTCTGGTTCACGTAAATTTGTTTACCAGCCAGATTTAGTTTATGTAAACAATTCGGCTGAGTTAGTCCTATTTATCTAGGCCACACACACACACAAACGTAGAAGCCAGGCCCTCAGTAAAAAGTACTAGTCGTCTAGTGTATATATATGTATAGCGGAGTGAGATATAACGATTAAGATGATAAAAATATGTGGATGCATCTCTTCCATTGTAGTCGATTGTGATCTGTGTCACCTACTACACTCTAAAGGAAGCATGGATATCAATCAATTGTCACTTGGACTTCAATCTTAGTGGGGTTGAGTTCTCTGAGCTGGACTGTTTAAAAATGAAGCTTTCGCTGCCATTCTAGACAGCATCAGCACAAACTTCTGAAAGAAGTGAGAGACGAGGTTTTCTTCACAATTTATCAGGTACTTTGTTCTAATGGCCTTGTGTGTGGTTGTTTACTTTCGCTAAGATCTTGTCATTGTCTCCATATTTATTTTGATTAGTTGTTCTGATGGCCTGAAATTCAACCTTCCTGTTGTTTCTTATTGGTCGACTGCTTGATTGGTTGACAGAAGCAACCAACCAAACACGAGGCCATTAAGACAAGCCACACTATAAACTGTGGAGGAAACCCTGTTGCTCACTTCTTGTTGAAGTTTATGCCCATGATGTTGTCTAGGATGACAATGAAAGCTCCACGATGAAACAATCCATCTAACAGAACTCAAGCCCATCAAATTATCTTTCTGAGCTACAAATATTCCCCATCATCACAGACTTCAGTAGGAAATTTAACATTCTCACTCACACCTCAAATCTACAAGACAGAGAATTCATGGACTTATGCCAAGTTTTAATCTAACTACCTTTGACCTTCTTCCCTTCCTTTTTCCTTCAGTTAACATCGTATGGTAGGGTAGACAGTGACTTTAGTCGGTCACATATACAGGTAAACCAAGTGCTTAACACTTATCTGTAAACATTTCTGAGCAAATTACCGTTTTGTATGCAAAGTCATTTATTCTGAAGAATTATTTAGAATAAATGTTTACAGTATCAACTATGAGCAATATCGTGAATTTCAGGTAGGAAATAGAATTATAGACACCTCTGATATACACGATAACATCCAGAATGAAAACAAAACTAGCCAGGATTTGTTAAAAAGCATTGAACGACTTGTGTTGACCATTGCTGATATCCACACTTCATAGTCTATGGGGTTTATAAAGTTGACTTTCAACCGGTGGGTCGCAGTTTTCGAACACCACTCCGTCTACTGACGTTTGGATATATATATATATATATATATATATATATATATATATATATATATGTATATATATATATATATATATATATATATTAGTTGGCATATAGAACTAGGTACTCTCTAATTGCAGACACTTCCTGTGTGCGTAGGAAGGCTGTAGGGAAGGGGTAGAGAGGGCTGATCATCAATTCGCTTTTTCATGATAACCAATTTCTGTCCCAGTTTGTTTCTTTGCTTAAGGCAGTCTTCATCTATGAAGCTGAAGGATAATCTGCTGCTTCAAAGATGTAAAGCCCTTGGATTTACTCCAGATATAAGTTGAGAGCTGACATCATGTGATGCTGATGTAGATATTACATACATTGGTACGTTAACCTTTAACCCCACGATCCACTTTGCCCAGTTCTTCAGTAACAAGAAAGAGACTAAAAAATAGGTTTTTAATGGAAAATTTCTGCAGGTAGGAAAGGTTATGATGTATAAAGATGACCATGATGCGTTCCTCTGTATTCTAGAAGAGTTGAGTTCGCCAATCTACCCAACCACGTATTTACTCGTGTGATTATCTGATAATTATCAACCAGATCTGATCGGTTTTCAATGTAGCAGCTCTACTGGGAACAACATCACTTATTGGGAGGCAAGTAACTACAGCTGATGAGCCTAAAACAAGACGAAAGTCACATCATGTATTCGATTGAATTATTGGCTGAAATCACTAAATGAATATCATTTTGAAATACTTCATAAAGTCGAAGGTCACTCACTGGTAAACGCATACGTAGACCTGTGTTGTGCACACACCTCAGGTTTGTCATAAACGTTTGGTTGTTTTAAAGCCTTTTTTACTGCTCTATGGTCAATCAAGCAGTGATCTCAGAACTTGAATATCATACTTCAAGTGTTCAGCCCCTCTGACGACAGGATATATTGATGGTTTCTGAAACCTATAGAGCACTACCTCAGGGTTCAAAGGTCGGAACAAATGAGCCACACATTCATTGTACTCTGAATTGATGGTAAGTTGTGGAAAAGATAATAAATTTTTAAGATTTCTATCACTTTTCCAACGCTCATGCAACTCAAGTTTTCATTTCATCTTCATTTATTACCCAACATCAATAACTTCAATGTACCAAAGTAAAGCAACCTCATAAAATTAACGCTACACTTCCAGCTTCTCGAATTCGGTTCTATTTGGTTTCGGATAAGAACATCTAGCACCACAGCCAGTGTCATTACGATGTCAGTTGGGCAAAACCTTGGTGAATGAAGTAAAATTAAGGCCTCGTCAGTAGATGAGTCTCATAGCTCAGTTGGACCTCGTTGGTAACTTGAAAGTCGAAAGTTCAAACCTCACCACGATTCACATTCTCATTTCTCTTTCATTCATCATTTAGAATCAATAAACTTATTCTTTTCTTCTAGGTAGTAACCATTTTGTCTTCGACCTAATAGTTTGTGCATCTCTGTCATGGGTTGGTCCGAAATGATCAGCTATATCTGGTAGACGAGTCCAAAACAGGACGAAACACGCGTCCTGGATTCCACACTTAGCCACTGTCCATGGTTAATAACGATTTCGCCTAAAATCTGGAACTATTCAACCGAAGTTCATGTGGAACTGTCTTTCAGCAGAAATATTATGTGATCAACGCTATTTGGCCTTACTGTTACATGATGGAAGGTAATGTACCCAAGTTTAAATCGTGTTTCGTGCTTAGACACTTATGATCATCAATAAAGTCAGTCTATGACCCTGCGAAAATTATTCGTTGTTTAGGGATTTCTAACCCCATCACTCTATACTGACAATTTCTACCACGCCTGAACCATCCGACTGGATGATTTTAAGGTTATTGGGGTTATTAGGTAGTTAGATCACGAACTGACATGGACTGACTGATACCATTAAAAACCTGATGGCATTGAACAGCTGTTTCGTCCTAGTATGGGACTCCTCAGTAGTGCGCACTCGCCACCGGGTTGAGGATCGAACTGAAAGCCTTGAGTTCGATCCTTAGCCTGGTTTCGGGTGCATACAACATAGAATATTTATTTAAATGGGTTAGATGTTTCTCAACACAGAAATAAATCATTATTAACTTTACTGATAATAGTTACCATGATGAAATCAATAAATAATGCTATTTATCATTATATTCTGCATGTTTTCTTTCTTTCTCTTCTGATTTTCATATCATTTATTTTTAGCTAAAAAAAAAGTAGAGAAAAACAACACAAACTACTACTTTTTTTTTCTCTTCCTCTTCGCCTTCTGATTATAATTATTGACCTTGAATTCCTTTTCTTTTTCTAAAGAAGTGGAACGTTTTAACAAAGATAATTTTAGGACAGTCTAGAAAGAAGTTGAAATTCTATGGTCATTTGGAGTAATAAAGACGACGACAACAACAAAAGAAATGGTGTTTTTTTTTAAAGAAAGTCGCATATATATCAATACAACAAACGTATGGATTTAGCAGATAGGTGGACATACTCATGCATAGACTGATTCAATTTTCAACAGTTCCAAGTCTATTAATATAGTGGTGTTGAAAGCGTTTCATTTTTGACTAAACATGCGAATAGAATAGAGAGGTAAATAAAAAGAGAATCCGGCGATCTCAATTTAAGCATCAAATAACAAACAATAAACAAGCAAAACATAGAAACGTTCACTTAGATGGATTATTTGAATGGAAATTGATTCACACATTCAGAAACATGCACGCACGCACACACACACACACGCACACCACAGACTATCAACTGAGATATTTCTTTTGTCTGATATCTGGTAAATAAAAATTTCTTTCTATTTTGGGTTAGAAATAGTCAAAAAAGAGGGAAAAAGTGTCAGGAAGACAGAAGTAAATTACTATAGTTGTAGCCTATGAATAAGAATACTGGTCATAAGTAAAGATTGGATTGTAATGATTGGATGAATGAACACCAACTATCGATGTCATACAATTGCTATCAACTGACTAGTCTCGAATACCGAGGAGGCTATATATCATCCTTAGACCGAAAGATTTATTGACAAGGGACACTTGCTAATGCCTTAACCAATGATCATCTGGTTCGCGTCTCATTGAGAAGACCAAACTTTGTAGGTAAGTATATCCAGCTAACACAAATAAAACATGAGGAATAAGTGACTTTTACACTCCACAATTCATTAATACCTAAAATAATCCAAATATTCATCCTACTTGTAAGTTGAAGAGGTCTGTGAATATAGAATCACTTTCAAACTGAGTGATTAACATTTTCCATCAACAAACACTGTTACTAATGACAGTCAAGGAGTGAGCATATTTTATAAAAGGCTTTTTCAAAAGGCGAAACAAATATAGTGACGACTACCTTCTAGGAGTGAGTCGATCTCCTACAAACTTCTAGACTAGGTCATTGTCCAATACTCACTAGTGGTGTCCTTCAAATTGGACTTCACGAAGTTCTACTGAGTAAATAAGCGTTTATAGTGTCCGACTACGATTAAATTAGACAAGTATGGAGTATTTTACTATTCGTCACTAGATTTTACCCGCCCAAGCTCGATTCCTCACTGTTTTTCGGGTCCCCACTTTTAAGAAGTTTAATCATAAAACGGTATAGTTTTTTATTACTCCTAGGTCTTTAATAGTTCTTCAAGTGATCCCAGTCTTCAATAAAAAAAACTTCCTATAAAGGCGGTGGTAAATACTATGTTGGATGTTACTGATTTGTATATAACACGGAAATCGGAAACTGTCAGTAATTGAAATAAAACTCTCAATGTGTCATGTACGTCCTACGTTGGTGATTATTAAGGAGAGTGAAGTGAGAAAAGCTTGAAATCTAACAACATTGGACTAACAGCTGGAAAGAAATACAACCATAAATTCGTATTTTTGAGTACTTTTATCAATTGACCTATTTAAAGGAAAATTGTATACTAAGATGTCAAGAAAACCGACATACACAGATCCAATTACAAAAACTAAAACCGATTACGTAGAAACATCATTCACAAGGATGAAAACACCATAAACTGCATTCATATGATTATGCTTTGGCGTTTGAAACAATTAGTATGGGGTGGAACACTTGAAGGTGACAACATCACTCACAAGGGTATAGATACATCCAGTAGACGAATCCTAAGTAGGACGAAACGTGTATCCTGGATTCCACTGCTATCCACCAAATAGAATGAAATATGTGTGAAGACACTTTTCATCCCTGAAGACCAATAGACGAGTGGTTCAACATCAACTTTGTACACTGCTCAGCATTTCACTACAATTATTATAAGCTACATGTATGCAGAGATTGATAAAGCACCCCTAGAAACCACGTACGCTAACTAGTCAACATAACCAGCTGCAATAAACTCAGAGACATTAGAAGAAGTTGAAAATAACAACAATAGACGTCAGAAAAGTAGGGGAATTTCTTTCCGCTTAGAGCCTCCAAAATACCAAACTTCCGCCGAAAGAGTGCTGTGTTGTACCGATGGGTTGTCTTTGTGCAGCCAACTTTACTGGATTTATTTGAAGGTTCAGTTCATGTCTTTGTGATATTTGTTTCATTGTGGCCCATCAATGACCTTTCAACTCGTATCACGGTGTTAGTTTATTGACTATATATGCCTCTGACACTATCCAGACTAAAGAATTAGACAGCATCAAGGACAACAGACCAGAATGTTAAGGAATTAAGCCAGTCATTAAGGCATAAACATACAATCAAATAGCGAATAGTCATTTACTAGTAATGATGGTTACCAACTAGTCAGTCAGTTTCCACCAATCAAAACAAGGCTGAAGTTTGACCCATGCTAACAAGTTCAATATGCGGACATCTATAACACAGTCCTGAAGTCCAATGCATCATCAGGAACAACAATTAAGACAAGCCGAACTCACTAGAATGAAACATGTGACAAACTATCAGATAACAAGATGAAGCTTCCTCCGACAGTCATCATACTGTGAATCATGAAATGTAAAGTCTGCAAGAACTTCTACAGTCCTTAGGTTTATAAAATCTTCACACTGTACAACATACAAGACGAAAATAGCAATCATACTCTAAGAAACGTAAGGAATATATGAAAGATAATCTCTTTTGACCGCCACAACCCATATTCCTTCGTACCTGGCTGGACACGTAGAACATTTTCAGCATAAATTAGAGTTGGAGAATAAAGAAATTTTAAAAGACATTAAATAAAACAATCTCTAAGAAATTTCCAGCAGCTACAATTTAGGTCAGTGAGTAGTCAGTCAGCATATTAAAACAGGCGTAGTTTATCAGTTGTTGAGGAATAACCACGTTGAAATAGTCAATTGGAATGAATTTTAGAGCAATAACAGTATGAGTATGCAAATCACTTATCATATACCTCATCAATAAGGGAGCATAGTAAGTCATTTGTGCAAAACCTCTTACAATTCAAGTCAGTAGAAACTTGGCATTGATGATGCTAGTTAGAATGTAACGAAAAGCTCTGCTTTCAAATTAGCTAGCTCTTAAAGGGTAAGATCATAGAAAACTAACCAGTCTGAGGTGAGAACCTCTTCGATAACCTCAACAGTTTACTGAAGTTAAGCAGAATGAATAAACTATGCTTGTTAAATGGCAGGTAAACCATTCTATTGCCCTCAACGCAAAATGATCATTCATCTTTAAAGAAGACTGTTCATCAAGAAAAAAAGGATGAATTTTGTACATACTTCTTTCACAGCAATACTATCCTACAGGAATGAACTGTCTTGAAACCTTATAACGTATAAAAGCCAATGCTTTGTCCGTGTAAATTCGTTTTCACAATGTACAAAACATAGCTGTGAAGGACTTCATCGATTCAGTAAGGCAATAACAATTTGTCGATACATCATAAAAGCTTATTTTCTTATCAATAATTAATTTTTAGTCTCTATAACTTTTAAAAAATGAAAGTTTACTAATGAAGCCAAATTGTGATGTCAGGTGAAGCGTACTGGGCAAGATAGGCAAGCCGACTGATAAGTCTGTGAATATTTAGCGATTAAGATGACTTGGACATGTACTGTGCATGCCAAACTCATTGCCTAACTCGACATGCCATGCTAGGGGAAGCTGAATTAGATTCACAGGAAACTCAGGATGCCCAAACCAAGAAGTAGTGACAGATGGTTAAGTCTGTGACTGTCAACCTGAGACGTATGGATCGACGTGTACTGCTTGATAGGGGTCCCCAAGACGAAAGAGATCAGTAGTTGACGTGACTGGAAATCAGTCACAATGGAGCAGATGTATTCACTCCTTGACATCTTTTAAAGCTTGAATATTTATGCCAGCTTTTATCTTCAGGCTTCTTATTCTCTCATACAACTTTGTCTACTTTGATATCACTGTTTGTGTGTAGTTTAGCAACTTGAACCGGTGCACTTGTGTGTGACATTCTACTTCGGTTCTGTCTGTCTGTTTGCCTGGCTGGCTGGCTGGCTGGCTGGCTGGCTGGCTGGCTGGCTGGCTGGCTGGCTGGCTGGCTGGCTGGCTGGCTGGCTGGCTGGCTGGCTGGCTGGCTGGCTGGCTGGCTGGCTGGCTGGCTGGCTGGCTGGCTGGCTGGCTGGCTGGCTGGCTGGCTGGCTGGCTGGCTGGCTGGCTGGCTGGCTGGCTGGCTGGCTGGCTGGCTGGCTGGCTGGCTGGCTGGCTGGCTGGCTGGCTGGCTGGCTGGCTGGCTGGCTGGCTGGCTGGCTGGCTGGCTGGCTGGCTGGCTGGCTGGCTGGCTGGCTGGTTCAGGAGGTAGACTTTCATCCAGAAGGTCATGAGTTCGACGACCACTCCATCTACGGAGGTTTATACTGTTAGATAGTTTCCTGAGCCTTCACACAATAGGTTTGGCTCACTTCCTACTGCATGTATGTCCACAAGGTAGTTGAAAAGATTTCTACTTTTTTCTTCAAAAAGTGCTTTCTTTTTACATGACGCCAAATTATGAAAGGTAGAAATGAGGACAGCTTTTGAAGATGCTAAATACTGGTAAGTTATCAAGTGAAATCAATTAACGTCAGCATATGTCTAAACCCGAAGTTCGAAATGTGTTCACTAGCATAATTGACTAACTAAACTATAAAACGAGTATTTTTCAACACATAGGAATTATCCTGACCAAAGGATTTTCAATTAACCAATATACTTTTTACAACCTATTCCAAGTGTATAGTAATAATGGGCAGTGGCTAGCAGTGGAATCCAGGATGAGCATTTCGTCCTATTTGGGACTCGTCAGCTGGATGTACCTGCTTCCCAGTGAGTGATGTTGCTCCCACCGGGACTTGGACTTGGGGGCGATCGCTTCAAACGCGAGAGCATTATCCACTACACCACCGAGCCAAGATAGCCACTTCTTATGCGACGGGTATAGGTTTAATGTTATTGTTTGTATAACACCGTTGTTGATTGGACGGAACTGATACAAGCAATAACACTATTCTAAGTGGTTTGATTACATAATGTTGGCAGTGATTACCAGGGGAATGAAAGTCACACTGTTCATCTTATTTTCACCGTATTAGATGTATAAGTGTACATATAAGTGTTTTATTGTTCCTTTTTGGATTTATACTTCACATCTATTACGGTAAGTTATGCCTGTTACCTGTTTTTTAATAGATTAGATAAAAATCCTCAAATCTACTGATACCTTTTCAACAGAAGGCGATTATTGTAATTCAGTTGATTGAAAATAAAGCTCTGAAATTTAAAGCTACTTTCAGCTGGAATAGAATTACTGATTGTGAACTTACAAGTCTTGAAGAGATAAGGATTCACTTCCTGAATCTTACTGCTCGCCAATGCCAGATATCATCATCATATAATGGTGGGCTATAATGAGTTTATATCAGTTTACGCCAAGAAAAATTGATTACTTTAGTTCTATAAAACGACTGAAGGAAAAACCCATCATCGGTCATTATTATATCATATGAGAGAACGTCGACTCCTCTGTGTATTATATAGCACTGAATACAGGATGTCTTGGTTCAATGTAGACCACGTTATCTCCCAACAACTGTATCACAATTCAGCAGTACAAATCGTAATCGAGTATCATCAGTTGTCACTCTTTCTCAGCCACATGGATAGTTAACATTTTAATAAAAATAGACGAGGAAAAAACTTACTCAGTATCTAAGTGAACGTGACAGAGTGTACTCTGATGAAAGTTTGGAAGAAAACTGGTGAACAAGCGTATGGTATTTACTTTTTTATAACCAATGACACCAATCATCTTCAGATACATTGGATCTCTTTCAGAGAGTCAGGCTAGGTGAAGTATGGTAACATCTGAAACTGTGCAGTTTAGTAGAATATATTTAAGCCCATAGATTAAGCATTATGCTTTCACGACTGACTTTAAAGGCCAACCTTAGTAACTGTTGAGATAATCAATTAAATTACTCGATACCATGGGGAACTATCCCCCTCAGCCGGAATTCTGAAATTTGATTGGTCAATTTAGCAGTTTAGTAAAAATTGAAACGACCAATCAGGTTTTGATATTTCGTCTAGAAAAGTACGTTGCCATAATAACATGAAAAAATGTAATTGGCCATCTCATAAGTTTCTGGAGTGGCCTTTAAAGTCACCCCAATACCAGGCCCTTTTGCATGTAAGACAACAGTGCTACTACGAGTTTCATAAAGGCTTGATAGTTCATTTTGGAGTGAACTTTAAAGAGTGACTTCAAAGGTCACTCTAGCAACAACTGAAGTGACCAATTAGACTTCTGTATTTTATGAAAATCTGCCTTGATAGCCGCAATAAAGGTACCTGATTGGTTATTTCGATCGTTCCTAGGATGGCCTTTAAATTCATCCTGCTTCCACATCATAGCTTGAGACCTTACTATTGCAATTTCTTCATTGAATACACCGGATAGTTCCCTGTACCATCAACTCACCTTTCAGGTTATAACAAAAAATGGGTAAGTAACAACAAAATTATTGCTCACTGGAAGAGTCAACTATAGCCAACATTCATAGGCTATAATATCAAGAACAACTGTGCTATACCCGCAGCACAAGCAGTGGCTATCGTGACTGAGTAGCATAGTGGATAACCTTCTGGCCTTGGAGTCTTAGTGGAGACAGCGCCAAGAACCGGGAGACTGGTACATCCTGAATAGGATGAAACGCAAAATGGTGAAAATAGTTACTAAGTTAAGTGGAAATCATCTGATTGTTAGTGAATCAGTTTAGTTACACTAATAATGCAATTTGAGAAGTTCTAATGATCCGTAAACAGTAATTCTTTTGGTAAAAACTATATTTAATTAAAATAGGTAACAGATTTTGTTACAAATAATTTTATCTCCCGACAATTTCGTCATGATTACGTATATATCACTGATAATTGACAAGAAATATGAAGCCAAGTCGGTTAATCAAACACCATCATCCCGCGAAATAAGATCACATGTTTGAAAAAAAAAATAGATTAGGCTGAAATTATTTATTACTTTTTTTTTCTAGAAGTATCTACTCACAAGTCATTGCTTAAAACACATATACATACACTTTATTCAGTTAATAAACTCACTTTGAATGGTTTTTGTATTGTGCGCGCTAGCCGCTAAACTGTATTATGTATCAGTCTGTCTTAACACATGATATTGTTTATGTGTCAACGTGTACTCGTGATATGGTATGATATGGTTTAATTGAGAAATTTATGTCATACAAACAGAAGATGGAAAACCTGAATGGATTTAATACAGTTCAGTGGAATTTTTAATATCGTAAGATATGTGTATATACTACTAAATGAGATAAGTAGAAGGAAACGTTTAGTAATAACTTTGTAGTTGGTAGCTGATTATGTTAGACATGCATGAAATGTATTGAGATGGATGAAATTTTACTGGAGGAGATGAATGAATGTAGGAGATAGAGGGAAGTGGGTAACCTGAAGGTGGAAACTAACGAAATTAACTGGAGAACAGTGTGGATTGAAAGTGAGGGAGAAGAGAGCTAAATAACCGTCACAATAGAGGATAAAGCATAGGATAAAAACAAAATAATATGACTCTTCTTAAGCAACTGAACCAGACTAGTAAGGCATAGAAGGAGACGGTTACCTCATCATACGATCTTGCAGTTACTTGGAAGGTGTGTCAAATTAAGAAGGTAAAGATCCTCTTCTGAGGTCCTCAACAAGCAATAACTGCTTTAATACTATGCTGGGATGTTGACCAATTGGAAACAGAGTTACAGTACTCCCTTCCTGCTCGGAAAGCATTAGATTTTATTAGAGTTGTAACTCCTTTCTTCCTTCAACTGGAAGTGTGACTTACTGGTTTAGGGAGATGACTTTCATTCAATGAGTAAACGTGATGTCACAGTCAATTTTCCCACAGTTACTTTTCATAAACCTTAACCTATGAGTTTTTTTCTCCAGAAGTGCATATTCCTTGGTGAGTCGGCTAGAAACAAGTGTCAAAAAGTTTCACAGCTATAGCTGACACTTGTTAGCTCTGTAGGCATGGTTCGTTTGTTTCGTAAAGGAAGGTGATCGACTCCTTTTCAGAATGTTTAATCACATCACCCAGCAAAATGTTTAAAAATGTTGAAGGTGATCTTCTCTAGCCTTTTCAGAAGACTTTGAAGCATGTTCATATCTGAAGGAACTGAGTTTTGAGCGGTTAGTGATGCAACTGTCGAATCCAAGGTACTCAGCACTGACCGATGTCTGTTCAATATGTTTGGAATAAGATCGCCTAGCCAAGTGCTACGAAGTTAGCATTGAATGCCATAGGTCCCAATGTACAAGATTATATCAGTTTCTCTACAATTTCACACGTATCTTACTGATAAATACTAAACGGGAATGAAACGTGAGTCATGCAGATCTACTTACGGACTGGCTGCTTAAATTTCACACAAAATATTCAGATTTCTGATGTGGTGTTAACAAATATCACGTTCTACAACACACTTGTTATAATACCTGTCTACTATATGACTCAGCGAAATGAAGTAACCAAGTGATATAAACTTACTGCTGGATAGAGAGTAGGATTGAAATCCAGGATGTATGTTTCGTCCTGTCTTGCACTCCTCAGTTGGATGTGTCTGCTTCGAAGTGGGTGATGTTGTTCTCAATAATACTCAAACCCAGAAGTGATCACTTCAAAGGCCAACGCGTTATCCATCAGGCCAGTGAGTCAAGATAGTTACTCCTAGCTATCACTAATATACAGATTAAAAATCGTGACAATTTCGAGGCATCCACACAAAATACGTGTTAAATGAGATGGCTTCTATATAATCGAACGAAATACATTACTTACAACGTCATGTAGGATCTTTTTTCAAACACCAAGACAAGTGATTGACCTAATATTGAAGTTAGATAAAAACATATGTACTGAAGATAAATGAGACATTCTTCTGTGATCATGACACACAGGGTGAATACATAATCTCACCACCTTCAAAGAACTTCATAATGACAAGGATTATTGATGTATCTATCGGTAGACATGAGTTAGTTTCACTGTCTTTAATTCTTTCTATGTATATGTACATGATTTTGAGTCAGAAACCCATGAGATACACAAAAGATTGAAAAAATAATAAGTGAGATAAAAAGGTGTATCGACTATCATAATGAACAGTGTGTAGATTGAAAGTTAGTAACCAAAGTCATCAGTATCTCATATCTATCACTAATGACCTATTGACAGTAGTAATGAATAGTGTTTGATATAGTTTAATTGAAAAACGATAAACCTCTTTCTTCGATTCCCTACGAATGGATAACTTCGTATTAAATACTAAATCCCTTAAACTGATGAGAATATTTTAATCTGTCTGCCATTCACATTTTGAGCTTTCCAGCACTCGTCATTAGGGTGTATCTGCAACCTAGAGGGGAATGGTGTCACATCTGAGAATCGAACTCACGTCATTCAATCCTGAAATCAAAAACGTTATCACTGAGCTGTATGGGCCGCTGTCGACTTCTTGTGGAAGTGGATCAAGCATACTGATTTGTTATTTGAGAGAAACTGATATCATTCTGTTCGGCTTTGAGTACTGACCAAATTCCATCAATCCACAAGCTGGAAGGTTAACTACCTCCGTGCACTTTTATGGATATCAGGCGCTTTACTGATGACTACCAACAAGCAAGAAACCGAAGTGTTTGGCTTCCTCTTGATTGCCTCCAACTAACTAATATCCATCAAAGTACACCTCTCTGGTGACACTCCTGGCTTGGTGGGCACATTGCAAAATAAGCGATAGGATTCAGTTAGTACTCAGGTCTAGAAAAGATGAAATTGGTTACTTTCCAATGTCCCATGAATGTACAATTTAGTGCCTTTTATAAATAGGACATCACGCTTTTGGAAATATTGCGATACCATACGATTCTACAATACTTAAACAATCTATCCAGTGTCATGTTATAGGCTACCATTGAACTGGATAAGTAGATTACTATTCATTCAGTGAAATGAACAATAGCAATGTTAATAGTAGTCCGATTAACAGATTTCATATAAAAAGAAGGAGAATACTGCCGGATAGGTAGGAAAGCAACCGGTGTTAATCAATATCATAGTCATAACAATAGTCAATAGTAACGTATGTAAACAAAACTGACCAATCGGAGCAATATATTACTCTGATTTGAATTTTAACAGATTTACACACTTCAAATACTGAGAACACTGACAGCTTAATAACAGTTTCATTTCATTTTCAAAGACTTCATTAGAGTGCAGTTTGTTTCCCATTGTCTACGGAAGCCAATATTCAGCTGATGTTTGAATGAATCAACAAAAACAATCTATTAAATTTTGAGGGGGTTGTGGAGATTTGGAAATATTTCAAGTTGTTATTCATCGAAGACTGACATCAGTTGGAGGAACAAAGGTGACAAAAGGTGACTAGCTTCGAGAAGTATTCCCGAAGTTCCAATGACAAGTCGTGACCGGTGGAGTCAAAGCCTGATGGCCGTGAGGACAAATACTCAACGATGACATTGGGTGGCTGTTTGCGCTATATCGTGAGCTAACAGAAGTTGGAAATATGGAGCATTGGATTCTGACCCAGTGGCTTAATGGTAACGTGCTGGCCACAGAACCTGAAGGTGGCGGGTTCGATCCCTGCTGGTGGGGTCGTGGGTGCGCACTGCTGAGGAATCCCATACTAGGACGAAACAGCTATCGAGTGCTCCCAGATTTCCTTTGTTCCTCCAACTGATGTCAGTCTTCGATGAATAACAACTTGAAAAACAATCTATACCTATAAAACAATCGAATAAATTAGAACTCGATGCTTATTGCTGAACTGATTCGAGACAGTTGCATCGAATTATTGACGAAAGCCTGCAGCTAGTGAAAGTAAAATACAGTGAAAAATGAGGACATATTCTCACTGGAAACACTTGGTCAATTTAAGAAGTGACTGAAAAATGATATACTTTTCTGACACAGTATAATGTTATACATCCAATCTTCTATGGATTCAAGGTGGCCTACCTTTACAAGAGTCAAAAACAAAGATGGAATGAATGCCCAGCATCCTACTGGTTCTCTAGACTGCATAAATGCTTTGTGAAACAGATCCAATAAGGTTGATGTGAATCCTGAATACCATTTGACTCACAGTAGAAGATGCTCAAGATCAATGAGTCAGTTAGTCAGTTAGATAGTTAGTTAGTTAGTTAGTTACCTAGATAGTTAGTTAGTTAGTTAGTTAGATAGTTAGTTAGTTAGTTAGATAGATAGTTAGTTAGTTAGTTAGTTAGTTAGTTAGACAGTTAGTTAGTTAGTTAGTTAGTTAGTTAGTTCGTTAGTCAGATAGTTAGTTAGTTAGATAGTTAGTTAGTTAGTTAGTTAGCTAGTTAGTTCGTTAGTTAGTTAGTTAGTAAGTTAGTTAGTTAGTTAGTTAGTTAGATAGTTAGCTAGTTAGTTAGTTAGTTAGTTAGATAGTTCGTTAGTTAGTTCGTTAGTTAGATAGTTAGTTAGATAGTTAGATAGTTAGTTAGTTAGATAGTTAGTTACTTAGTTAGTTCGTTAGTTGGTTGGTTAGTCAGTTAGTTAGTTAGTTAGTTAGTTAGTCAGTTAGCTAGTTAGTTAGTTAGTTAGATAGACAGTTAGCTGGTTAGTTAGTTAGTTAGTTAGTTAGTTAGTTAGTTAGTTAGTTAGTTAGTTAGTTAGTTAGTCAGATAGTTACTTAGTTAGTTAGTTAGTTAGTTAGTTAGTTAGTTAGTTAGTTAGTTAGTTAGTTAGTTAGTAAGATAGTTAGACAGTGAGTTAGTTAGTTAGTTAGTTAGTTAGTTAGTTAGTTAGTTAGTTAGATAGTTAGTTAGTTAGTTAGTTAGTTAGTTAGATAGTTAGTTAGTTAGTTAGTTAGTTAGTTAATTTGTTAGTTAGTTAGTTAGTTAGATAGTTAGTTAGTTAGTTAGTTAGTTAGTTAGTTAGTTAGACAGTTAGTTAGTTAGACAGTTAGTTAGTTAGATAGTTAGCTAGTTAGTTAGTTAGCTAGTTAGTTAGTTAGTTAGTTAGTTAGTTAGTTAGTTAGTTAGTTAGTTAGTTAGATAGTTCGTTAGTTAGTTCGTTAGTTAGTTAGTTAGTTAGTTAGTTAGTTAATTAGTTAGTTAGTAAGTTAGTTACTTAGTTAGTTAGTTAGTTAGTTAGTTACATAGTTAGATAGTTAGTTAGTTAGATAGTTAGTTAGTTAGTTAGTTCGTTAGTTGGTTGGTTAGTCAGTTAGTTAGTTAGTTAGTTAGTTAGTTAGTTAGTTAGTTAGACACTTAGTTAGTTAGTTAGTTATTTAGTGAGTAAGTTAGTTAGTTATTTAGCTAGTTAGTTAGTTAGTTAGTTAGTTAGTTAGTTAGACAGTCAGTTGGTTAGTTAGTTAGTTAGTTAGTTAGTTGGTTAGTTAGTTAGTTAGTTAGTTAGTTAGTTAGTTAGTTAGTTAGTTAGTTAGTTAGTAAGATAGTTACTTAGTTAGTTCGTTAGTTAGTTAGTTAGTTAGTTAGTTAGTTAGTTAGTTAGTTAGATAGTTAGTCAGATAGTTACTTAGTTAGTTAGTTAGTTAGTTAGTTAGTTAGTTAGTTAGTTAGATAGTTAGTTAGATAGATAGTTAGTTAGTTAGTTAGTTCGTTAGTTGGTTGGTTAGTCAGTTAGATAGTTAGTTAGTTAGTTAGTTAGTTAGTTAAATAGTTAGTTAGTAAGATAGTTACTTAGTTAGTTAGATAGTTAGTTAGTTAGTTAGTTAGCTAGTTAGTAAGTTAGATAGTTAGCTAGTTAGTTGGTTAGTTAGTTAGTTAGTTAGTTAGTTAGTTAGTTAGATAGTAAGTTAGTTAGTTAGTTAGTTAGTTAGATAGTTAGTTAGTTAGTTAGTTAGTTAGTTAGTTAGATAGTTAGATAGATAGTTAGTTAGTTAGTTAGTTAGTTAGTTAGTTGGTCAGTTAGTTAGTTAGTTAGCTAGTTAGTTCGTTAGTTAGTTAGTTAGTTAGTTAGTTAGTTAGTTAGATAGTTAGCTAGTTAGTTAGTTAGTTAGTTAGATAGTTAGTTAGTTAGTTAGTTATTTAGTTAGTTAGTTCGTTAGTTAGTTAGTTAGTTAGATAGTTAGTTAGCTAGACAGTTAGTTAGTTAGATAGTCAGTTAGTTAGTTAGTTCGTTAGTTGGTTGGTTAGTCAGTTAGTTAGTTAGTTAGTTAGTTAGTCAGTTAGCTAGTTAGTTAGTTAGTTAGATAGTTAGTTAGTTAGATAGATAGCTAGTTAGTTAGTTAGCTAGTTAGCTAGTTAGTTAGTTAGTTAGTTAGTTAGTTAATCAGATAGTTACTTAATTAGTTAGTTAGTTAGTTAGTTAGTTAGTTAGTTAGTTAGTTAGTAAGATAGTTAGACAGTGAGTTAGTTAGTTAGTTAGTTAGTTAGATAGTTAGTTAGTTAGTTAGTTAGTTAGATAGTTAGTTAGTTAGTTAGTTAGTTAGTTAGTTAATTTGTTAGTTAGTTAGTTAGTTAGATAGTTAGTTAGTTAGTTAGTTAGTTAGATAGTTAGACAGTTAGTTAGTTAGACAGTTAGTTAGTTAGATAGTTAGCTAGTTAGTTAGTTAGCTAGTTAGCTAGTTAGTTAGTTAGTAAGTTAGTTAGTTAGTTAGATAGTTCGTTAGTTAGTTCGTTAGTTAGTTAGTTAGTTAGTTAGTTAGTTAGTTAGTAAGTTAGTAAGTTAGTTACTTAGTTAGTTAGTTAGTTAGTTAGTTAGATATTTAGATAGTTAGTTAGTTAGATAGTTCGTTAGTTAGTTAATTAGTTAGATAGTTCGTTAGTTAGTTCCTTAGTTAGTTATGTAGTTAGTTAGTTAGTTAGTTAGTTAGTTAGTTAGTAAGTCAGTTACTTAGTTAGTTCGTTAGTTAGTTAGTTAGTTAGTTAGTTAGTGAGATAGTTAGATAGTTCGCGAGTTAGTTAGTTAGTTAGTTAGTTCGTTAGTTATTTAGTTAGTTAGTTAGTTAGTTAGTTAGTTAGTTAGTTAGTTAGTTAGTTAGGAAGATAGTTAGTTAGATAGTTGCTTAGTTAGTTAGTTAGTTAGTTAGTTAGTTAGTTAGACACTTAGTTAGTTAGACAGTTAGTTAGTTATTTAGTTAGTTAGTTAGTTAGTTAGTAAGATAGTTACTTAGTTAGTTAGTTAGTTAGTTAGTTAGTTAGTTAGTTAGTTAGTTAGTTAGTTAGTTAGGTGGTTAGTTAGTTAGTAAGTTAGTTATTTAGTTAGTTAGATAGTTAGATAGTTAGTTAGTTAGTTAGTTAGTTAGTTAGTTAGTGAGTTAGTTAGTCAGATAGTTACTTAGTTAGTTAGCTAGTTAGTAAGTTAGTTAGTTAGTTGGTTATTTAGTTAGACAGTTAGTTGGTTAGTTAGTTAGTTAGTTAGTTAGTTAGTTAGTTAGACAGTTAGTTAGTTAGACAGTTCGTTAGTTAGTTAGTTAGTTAGTTAGTTAGTTAGTTAGTTAGTTAGTTAGTTAGTTAGTTAGTTAGTTAGTCAGATAGTTACTTAGTTAGTTAGTCAGTTAGTTAGTTAGTTAGTTAATTAGTTACATAGTTAGATAGTTACTTAGTTAGTTAGTTACTTAGTTAGTTAGTTAGTTAGACAGTCAGTTGGTTAGTTAGTTAGTTAGTTAGTTAGTTAGTTAGTTAGTTAGTTAGACAGTTAGATAGTTAGACA